>JAXCGZ010009434.1:100000-115000 GCA_037179515.1 Halocaridina rubra
TCTAAAACCTAGTGCACGTCGGAATTCGGTTATATCTAATAATGTATTCATCTTTCAAGTATCATACCACAGAGAGATTTATATTACTAATATGAATAGGTAATCCTTTCCAGATTTACAAATTAATTTTCTTCTTTATCAACACCTGTGCATATGCACTATCAAAGGGCCAACACTCTGGAACAATATTCCAGAACATCTTAAAAATTCATTCTCCTTCACAGCATTCAAAGGTAAACTATATAGTTTTCTTTTGGACAAATAGTTACTGCTCACATACTAATCAAACTTAATGATTTAATGCAATTTCCCTTAACACTATCTTTTTTTTTTTAAATAGATATCGCCTTCTTTGATTTCTAAGTTAAGAACTAATTATTCTCATTGTAAGGAAGACAAATATGGTGATGATGCCGATAATAACGATCCTGTCTCGAGTGTTATTATTACTACTTTATTATTAACATTAAACTGTAAACATTTTAGCACAGTATGATTATTGTTATGATTATTTTATATGTATCTGTTAACTCAAAGTAATCTTCATTTTCTGTTCACTTTTTGCTTAATTACATGTCTACTTATAAGTGTACTCTTAGTTTTATAAAAGAATAGCTATTGCATAAAAATTGAAATAAATATTTGTTTGTTTGTATAAGGTATCTGTATCTCACTAGCCCCTTTGGGGCTAGTGATAGTCTTTGCCTAAAGGTGCTAATGGTTGCATGCTCTTGCTGACAACGATGTTCCTCATATATACGGTCCAGTACAGTGGTAACGCGCTGGCTTCGTATTCACGAGGCCGAAAGATCGGTTCCCGTCCAAGACCGAGAGTTTAAGCTGTTTCCTGGCAGGTACTGCTATGGTTGGGTACCACTGTGGGGGGTTGGGGCTTGCCCCGGCTGACGAATACCCATTGTATAATGGAAAAAAAAAGATTCGGCACTGAAATAAGCTAATTTGGTCTCCCAATGGCTGAAGAAAGCAAGAAACTGGAGGAAAAAAAAAATTACTCCTAAAATAATTATTTCTTCAATTGCAGAAAACTTAATATTTGTGAACTAAAAAGAAATGCAATATAGAATACTCAGAAAACTGAGTATTTGTGAACTAAAAAGAAATGCAATATAGAACACTCAGAAAACTGAGTATTTGTGAACTAAAAGAAATGCAATATAGAAAATTAGTATTGTGTTCCCCTAACCCGTAAATGTCAATCATTGCTCACTTTTGCCTGAACCAAAGGTACAGATACTTTCTGGCATTTTCTGAGGAAGTGGCCGCCTTTTGACTGAATTTGTATTTTGGTAATGAATCTCAAAAGCAAGTTTCTAAGAAATGGGAATCGTGCAATACTAGATATTCATAAGACTAGATGTTTTACATCATTAGGTAATAACCTTTTTTAAGTTAATTACCAAAAAAATATGAATAACTGAAAATTTATGTAAGTCATTTTAGAATAAGATTAAGTATTTAGACGTCACTTATTGTCCATTTATATTGTGGATGACAAGCATTTAAAAACACTTAGATTGAAATCTAATTTAATTTATTAACAATACCTGCTCTGAAGATATATAATTTTAAGGCATATAAGAATATATATATATATATATATATATATATATATATATATATATATATATATATATATATATATATATATATATATATATGTATATGTATAATATATATATATATATATATATATATATATATATATATATATATATATATATATATATATATATATATAAAATCAAGGATTAGACGGAGCCAGAAGTTTTAGGAATAGTTTCTTAAAAAAATAAACATTTATAAAAATTACTTGATATTTAATATTTTGATAAATATAAACAAACAAAATATACTTTATTCCAATGAAGAATTACACAGCGTCAGAATTGCTGCGTATATTTCCAGAATATGAAAATAAAAACTGAATAAAAGAATGGATCAAATGTATTACTAAGAGTGCCATTGAGAGCCTATGCTACGCTCCCGTGTAGTAGTAACTGAAGTTCATTCAGTCACTGACCTTCCACACAGTTATTATCTGGAAGTTTCTTACCACGCCAGAAGGCTACCGGTATAATATCATCCGGGAAGAGAGTATTTACTTCTTTATTTTATATATCTATTTATGTATTTATTTATTTATTTGTTTGTTTATTTGTTTACACGTGTATTTAAGTTTTTTTTTTTTTTTACTTGGAGATATCACATTATTTGTTTATTTATTTTTCACGCATATTTTTACAGCTTTTCTAAGGGGTTTCTTAAGCTGCAACTTCCCCCCCAAAAAAAAATTCTCCCCCCCAAAAAAAAATTACCCCCCAAAAAATCTCCCCCCCAAAAAAAAAAAAATATTCTAGTTAGCGAGAGGTTTATTGCAGCGCTTTTCGAATTTCTTTAAGTCGCAGCACCCAGAACACAAGAGAATAATTCTCGAGTCTTGGTCCATAACATTTTTTATTTATGAATGTTTCATGAAATACTTCATTATTTCTAGAACAGAAGTATTAAGAATGCGTTTAAAATGACCAATAACTACATTCTAATGACTGCGTTTCATATAAATTCGACATTAGTCAAGGATTTAAAGAGATTTATTTGTAAACATTAGTGCGACCTGTGATCGAACCCAGCGCGGGGCGCTAGGATTGCTTCCTGCCTTAATTTCCCAGCTCCAACCGGTCTGTATCCGCCCCTATACGAATGAGGATTAATAATGACAGACAAAATGGCAATAATAATAATAATAATAATAATAATAATAATAATAATAATAATAATAATAATAATAACAATAATAATAATAATAATAATAATAATAATAATAATAATAATAATAGTAATAATAATAACAATAATAATAACAATAATAATAATAATAATAATAATAATAATAATAGTAATAATAATAACAATAATAATAATAATAATAATAATAATAATAATAATAATAATAATAATAATAAGGAGACATGCATACAGACAGAAAAGCAGAGGAAAATAAAAACAAACACTTTGGGCAAGTAATGGGCAATTAAACCAGATCTAGTCAGTACCACGCTGAAGTGATAAAAAAAAAAAATAATAATAAGACATTGCATAAAGGCGTGTTTCTGACATATACAAGTAACCCAATTGTTGCAATAAATTACAATAACAGAAACTTTTTGAAGTCATTCACGTATTTAACCGGAAGTGATATTTCTGTGGAAGTGTAAAGGTCACAAAAAATCCATGAATAATTGAAAAGGTGATTATATATTTTTACCTAGTTTGACTGCTTAATGTAAGAAAACCTTTAAACTACCAAATACCTTAGGCAGTAGATTTTGTATATTTTATAGTAAATGCAAATATAGCACTTGCAGAAGAAGGATAACGCGGGAATGAAAGGTAATATAAATGTCAGTTATATTCAAACTTTAATGTGGCTCATTTTTTATTTGCTCGCAAAGTCAAAGTATTCTCTTTGACTCAGCCACCCCCCTTATATGGGGGAATATGGCTTTGGTATATGGCTGGATGGATGTTGGCAAACATGTGCTGAGTAACCAGCCAACAGGCATTGCTATTACTGTACTAATATGCAATAGCCTAAAGGTTCTGGACATGCTATTTTCACTATTAGTCTCGGTGAAGAATGTAATTTAGATCAGATTAAATTGTTTGTACAATGCACAAGTTTTACTGAAATCATAACTTAATATTAGACAAACATCCTTCAAATCATGGCGTAAAATAGCCTAAACTCAAATCAAATTTGTATATAAACTTTAACACATTTAAGGCCTAACTCACATCTTCTCTATAATATGAACTCACAAGTGTCATTTTCCCTTAATTCTGTTTGAAGAGTTGAACAACCCAACTCTACGTGGTTGGTTAGTTTATAACACGGACAGTGAGTGTCGTCAGGTTGAACTTTGCAATTCTTTTTAAAATGAGTTTACCTTTTTGCCTACAAAGAAACAAATGAAGAACTCACGTTTCGTCAGCTCTAGAAAACATTTCAGTCGCGTCAGTTCTAAAAATCACATAAGTTTCATCACCTTGAGACTAAAGCAAGCCATACACGTGAAGGACTGGCAACGGATTTGTTCCATAGGAAAGGATGGGCACTCCAGTCCGGTTGAGAAATACCCACACACACACTAATGCCATGCCGGTATATTTCATGAGGATTAAACATTGTTACGAAATTTACCTCACTATCCTCTACTCTAGAATTCACTTCTGTCTAAGCGTCGCAGAAAGGCATGTCATTCTACGCTTCACAAGAAAACACTACTAGGTCTCCAAAAGACTGTAATTCAGTCTTGTCTGCTCTACCAAGCTTCTGTCTCTTAAAAACCATCCTACTTCAAGCATTGGTAAATTATTAAGTATACGGAATAATAATATATAAGTGATACCAACTGCGTGTGATCATCGACAAAGTATCAGAAATTATTAACATTATAGTGTACAATACTTACATATTTGTCTATCTATCTATCTACCTTGGCTGTCTCCCCCAACTGGGGGGTAGCCGACATAAAAAAATGAAACTATAAGGGGATTACTTTGCTCAATGGGCATATTTATAATTTGGTTTAATGTCAATACTTAAATCATTATAACTGGTAATTCGTAATTTATTGATTGATTTTCCTGTTTGAGATTTGGGTTTAATGTTTCTGGCTATTTTTATTCGTGGAAAAAGATATCAAGCTGAACATGAAGTGACTGAAACTTCTTCTGTGCTATTTATCAATTTGCTAACAATATTAAATGAATATTTTTCGTTTCCTAACTTCGTCCTACTTTCTGAATTTAATGTGACCAGATTTGTAGTTTTGTAGTGGATCGAAATATATGTAGTAATTTGGCAAGTAAACAACTTGTTTATTTCCAGTAAATATTTTAGTTTTTCTTTAATAATAATAACAATGATAATGATGGTAATAATGATAATTTAGTTTGTTAATATGTGTTTAAATGTGTTTAATATTTTATATTATATATACCTAAATAGATGAACACAGTATTGTACCTCGTTTTCTATATAAGAAATTGCAAGAAGAAGAAGAATTAGGCGTTGTTGGAACCTCGTTTTTACACGTGCGGAGTGGTGTGCTTAACTTTGTGTTACCGATGTATTATTGGATTTCCCGGTATTGAATATCTACTACATTTAAGGAAAGTTATTTCTATGGTTTTGCTTGATAGGTTCTATTTATATGTACTAATATTTACTAACTTTGGTGTCTAGGAATTTGTTATTTTGGTTTTCCGGGTAAATCTGTACCTAACCATTTACTCTACGGTACCATATGGTAATGTATTAAGTTGAATATTATAATTACATATGATTTCCCTTGGGGTTATAACATTTTTGGCGACGAGGATGGGATTGTCGTTGGCCTGTCCTAAACATATCCTATGATAATCTACCGTGTCCTAAAGGTAGGGTAGGCCATTTACCTATTAGCCTAAGCCTATTTACGATTTCGTTTGCATCTCGGTATGTTTACCTAAGCCTATGTATTTCAAGACTGAACTCGTAATTTTCTGGCAAATTTTTTTTTTCATTTTTGGTAAGTCAGTCTGGTGGTGATGGAAGTATTGGTGAGTTTAAAGAAGCAGATGAGGATTTTGAAAGTTATTCTACTAGAGTGGAATTATTTTTTAAGGCAAGTTATTTTAAAGGCGAGAAGAAAGTTTGCATTTTCTTAACCCTAATTGGTCCAAAGACCTTTAGCCTAGTCAATGGAAAAATTATAAAAATCTGTAATCTCATGTATGCTTGCACATATGGCATAATTAAATGTTTGCAGTCCCTTGAGGTCTTTTGTGATATACTGTTTGGAATATCTATTTATATATTTAAAAAGTCTTAAGGAAAGACTGAACACATGTTCAGCACATTTACCTATTAAAATATTAATAATTCACTTGATATATTGTGGGGTTAGAGGTTGCTTGAATGATTTTTTGACTGGACGATTCTGTTTTCTAGATAAAAAAAATTCTGCTTTGATTTCACGTTGACAGTTAACCTCTGCTTTAGTTGTCACTGTCACATGGGCGTAATACGCCTTATTTTTAACTGGTATATTTTTTACAATTTTTGCGATTTTTTCTTCGTGTTCCTGTTGCCATAAACGTGGTTTTAAGATTGTGATTCTAATAACTCATAGCATTGAGTACTGTGTAAACAAGAAGCTAAAAATTCTAGATTTAAAAGCATACGCAAAAATGTTCACAATAGAATTTTTTACTATGCAGTGGCTTGTGAGCAGGACCTGTTGAAATCTTGACATAATTTTTTAAAGTTGACAAACTGACCCCAGCTTCAACGAAGCTGTTGTTTAACCATGTTTCTCTAAATCTTTTCTTCTTCTTCTTCTTTTTTTTTATATAGGTGTGTGTGACAGTGAAGTGTATCTTAAAATTCTGTCAATATGATCAGTGAACAATACTTACGGTTGTTTTTGTGGCAACTGTTAAGTACTGTTACGTGGTTGAGGCCTTGTAAGTGGCTTTGAATCTACAGGATAATCAATATTCTTCTAAAGTGTTTAGTATTATTTTACCAAGTGGTTTTGAAAACAGAATATTCAATACTTTTCTTAGTGTTTTTATATAATTGTGCTCGAGTGAATAGTGAGAAATAAAACTAACTACTTGAAGATTGTGAACAGCATTGGCAACGGCTAACTAACGCAGTGTGAAGACTACGATAAGAGTAAGTACACATTAATACTGTATTTTTTTATGTGATAGTTGTTAACATTTTCAAGAGTGTTATGTTTACGCGAGATAGTGGAACTGGCGAATACGATATTTTCTACATGATTTTTTTATACTTGGACATCCCTCTAAAGTTTTTTTTTCCCAGACTATTGCAGAACTTAGAATATTATGTAACAAATACGTACGCTACATTCTTGTTCTATTATGGATGTATTACTATATTTTAAGAATCACATGGCTTTGTCGCGTAATCTTCTGTTTTGTTTTTAATTTCGACGAAGTATATGCAGATACAGTATATTAAATTACAGTATCATGGATGTCAACCTATAAACTGGTAACTAGCGTGTCATTGAGTATGCAATGATCTTGGTAGAATATTTTATTATGATTGTGACATCAGGATGGGCCCTCCCAAACAAAATATGTTCTCAGTGGGCCTCGGCACTTAGAAATAAAATGAAACACATTTTCTTTACTTCTTTTGCTTTATTAATATATAAATGTTGGTAGTCTAGGAGTTGATGACAATTTAATTGAAGAAGTGGTTTTAACCTCCTGATGCTTAGCTAATACATGTCACGGAACTCGTTGAATATTTAGCGTAATTTTGAAGTGGAAATATATTTTATCCTTTACCAGTTTATGTTGCTTATGTGGGCTTTATGAATGGCTAACACACTATCCACTTTCCTTCAGCAATGCTACTAAATTTCCAAATTATCAATAACAAAAGGAAAGGACATTATATATATATATATATATATATATATATATATATATATATATATATATATATATATATATATATATATATAGGACTAGCTCGAGGAGACGGATATAACCTACAAACACTTGCTAGGAATAAATTATATTTTTCTGCCCTCTTTACCCCATTCAAGCCAGACTAATAAATAAGGAATAAACCCGTAAATTATCCTATTTACCTTATAATATGAGGAGGTCATAAATATACATGTCAAAGATGCTCAACAGACAATACTGTTGATTGGTAAATCAATAGAATCTAATTAAGCTAATCGATCATATATTCAAAAATGGCCTTTACTCATTTAGCTGGAGACACGGCTGTTGAATCTCGTCGGTAATGCTGCTATCTTCTCAAATCAAGCGTTGGGACGCTGGTAGTACCGCGCACTCCTGAAAGGGCACTCTGGGTCATATCTTGATATCTAGCCTGGGTAGAATCCCATGCTGGGTGCTCCTCCATTCCTACCCTATTTTGTTACCACATTGCCCTTACCCTCCGTTACTCGCTTCCAGCCACACCTCCTCTCCACAGTTGCACCTGTATCAACATCTTTCCAATGTAGCCTACTGCCCCACTTATATGTCTTACATGTCATCTGCTTCCCACATTTAACCTTGAAGTGCTTGAACAGTTATGCACCTCACTTGTAACCAGTACACTTCAGTTTTATGAATTCTATATTCATAGACCACATACCAAATGTTGCACTGAAGCTCTCACGTGGACACAAGATCATCGCATCACCAAGCCCGAGAGAAAAATAGTGGAGGGTGGCCTTGACACTCAAATACCACCTACTCCTGACAATCTAGTTGCCCTTCAAGAGTATTTACAAACAGAATTTTGGCATCAATTCACCAACTGTTTAAATCATTAGACGAATATAGGCTCCATGTGGCATCTGATTAATAAATCTGTGAAGAGGAGATAACCCAGCATCCTCTACCATAGTCCAACCCAGCATGGAGATCTCATCGAAAGATTGTCAGAACAGTTACAAGCCTATAGCCCTCCCCCACACATCCAAGAGGCACTCTCCTCCAAAGAACACCTCTGTGCTCTACGGCTGACGGAAGCACTGCTGAAATCAGATGAAGATGCTGTGCCCATAATTGAAAGTGAACTCTAGCATGTCCTTGCTAGATGTAAGGCAACAGCTCCAGGTGAGGATGGGATCACTTACTCTGTCCTTCTTCTACTTCAGAAAGTATCTGGCAAGCCCCTTATTCAACTATATAATAACTGATTCCATTAGGATTATGTGCCACAGGGATGGACCTCTAGCATAATCATTCCCTTTCCAAAGCATGGCACAGGCAAATTCAAGCTTATCTTTCTCACATCTTGCTTTAGTAATGTATTGGAACTCATCTTCTTCAGACATCTTATTTTCCGGCTCAGGGACAAACTGTCTTCCAGACTGTATTGCTTCCTCCCACAACAAAGTATGCATAACTTCCTCATGGAACTCCATGCTTGCCTCTCTCCCACTAGTGTCGTGGCTTTCATTGATTTCAAGAATGCCTTTGAGGTTGCAAATAAAGAAATCATCCTTGATCATTTTGTTTCAAGGGCAATATTCTGTGATGGATGAGAGGTTATATCTGTTGTAAAACCTTCCAAGCCCTGTTTAAGGGGGGAAACAGCTCTGTTAAAGAATTTGAACTTGGTACTCCACAAGGTGGTGTTCTTAGCCCTTTTTTCTTTAATGTCCTCATACATCATGTACTGTCTATACTCCCTGATATCTCTGGAATTGCAATCACCTTCTACACCAGTATAAGCTGAATCCACACTCACACTCCAAAAGATATACATTATTTCCTTTGCTCAGTTTGTGTCAGCTTCATCATGTTGTCTAATTATTTCCTCAGAAAATTTTCTCTTCTCGAAACACTAGGACTCGCCCAGACATTAAGGTAGAGGACAGTATTATCCCTGAATGTATACAGTACACCTAATTGGGTGCACCTGTGAGAATTGCTTCAACTACACCTACACAACAGCATTTCCATCCTCAAGTTTAAGACCTCCTTGCTCAGCTACAGCAACACCTATTCCCTCTCATGTGGCTTCTCAGCAATGCAGGTGGTATTTCCATTCCTTTGGTCAAGACAATGTACATCACTTTTATTTGATCAATCATTGATTATCAATCATTGATTACTTCTCCCCTGCATTAATTCGTTTGCTCCCTAGAACCACTTGAAAGGTTTCAGAAAAATGAGTGATGAGCTTCACCTTGGGATGTCCCATATCTGCTAGGATAGTCACTATACAGAGTGAACTCTACCTCACCTTGCTAATTGAAAGGATCTATTCAAATGTCCTATACTTTAGAGTCAAGTGCCTCCATTATTCTCATTTTTCTCCCCACTACTCACATGTTATAAGGAATGGCCTTCAACCACATCCATCCAAACTTCAAAAACAGCCTGGTAATCGCACCATCATCAAGACTGTTTCCTGCATCCTGCAGGAACTTGACATTACTGTTCCTGCAGCTGAAAATTTCTATACACCTCTGTAGAAGCTTCCAAACCCTGCAGTCTTCTTCTTCTCCCACCTCCAAAACAGAGTCTCCTCTCTACAGAGATGGCTAGCTCCAGAAACTACAACAACTTTTTCTTCCTCAGTTTCCACTCCTTTCCACATTTACACGGACAGATTTGTGTAGCTGGATGGTAATGCTGGAAGTGCGGTTCCTCACCCGACACGAGAATATCAGAGGGGGATTAGGTTGGACTCAGACTGACAGACTGCTTCAGCTCCACACTGTGAAATGTATGGGGTTCTGGATTCAGTGATCTTCCTCTGCCAAAGTGAACTCAATGGAGTTATAATACTCAGTCTGCCTTCCATATTCTCACGTCATTCAAACCTGCCTGATATCAGGTGGTACACAGATCATTCTTTGCTGTCCCTAAGCATTCTTTGGTTATCAAGTTTTTGTGGATTCCTTCACATTTATCGGTAGCACATTGACAGTGGATCGTTTAGCTAAAGCTGCTTGCCCATAATGCTAGTACTTTACCCACTCTCCTACATTACAGGTCTAAGATCTGTGCAGCCACCCTTCTTTTCACAAGCCATGCTAGTGATAGCTAGAGAGCATCCAATGTCATTATGCAATGCTACAACTCCTTCCATTTCCAGTGATTCAAGCACCGCCAGTGGGGTCTGGAGTTTTGCAGACACAATATTGTATCAGCACGTATAAGGCTAGGCAACAGACCTTTGTGGCAGGTTGCAGAATTTAAGGATGAGCCTCATTACACCTCCTGCCCCCTTTGTCTCTCAACCAATTCTAATAACTTGCAACATTACTGCCTAGTCTGACCTGCAGTTAGAGACATGCATCCATGCAAACAGCCTCTTACAGTAATATGCAAACACCTTGTAGTACATGATCACCTAGATGTAATTCTCACGTATTGACCACAGTTTGGCGGATGTTAATGTTTTTAGATTTTACACCCCAAAGTGTGCCTATGACTATGCCAGTGTACTAAATTCCATATCTATGTTAAGGAAATTTTATTTTCATATTAACTTAATATAATTTTCATTTCTTTTTGGTATTTACAATTGTAAACCATAAGATAGTGTATATTGTATGTAATGTTTATGATAGGATTTTTGTACATCTTCAGCAGCATATATGTGCTTGTGTAGCATGAACTGCAGGAATTTTTTTTTACAATTTTTTTTTAATACACGTGATTAACGCCATAGTGCGCAATAGTAAATTTTAAGTTAATTGAACCGTAAATAGTAAGATATGATAGATTGTATAATTTGTATATCGAAGTATGTATGCAATGCATTTAACTTAATGTACATACCTGTGTAGTATATCTTACAAATTTTATTATTTTGCTTCAAAGTTTATTACAGTGTTACTTGAGTTATATGTACTAGAATGACGCTGTTGTGCGCAATAAATTGATGAATGCAAAAAATCCCTTTTCAAAGTTAAATACTATATACTAGTTTATTTATTTATATCATATATATTAGCTTATCTGCTTAATAATTCATTGACTGTTGGAAATGTTGGTTGGCTTGCTACCTGCATAACTCAATATTGATATGAATTTTTTACTGAGAGAGAGAGAGAGAGAGAGAGAGAGAGAGAGAGAGAGAGAGAGAGAGAGAGAGAGAGAGAGAGAGAGAGAGAGAGAGCAATTCATAATTGCGGTATAGATTCATATCCTAAAAATTAGATGTAGTAGTTGTAATAGCATTAAGGAAAATTTAATTGAATTGGTGTCACCCTGCACCATTCTTTATTGTTTGTTTAACTTAGGCTCTCTAGTATGTACTCAAAAAATGAAGGGAGAACAATTATTATTATTATTATTATTATTATTATTATTATTATTATTATTATTATTATTATTCTGTTATTAGGGGTCCTGTTGCTTAGTTGTATAGTGCACTAGTCGACAAGCGACTAAAACAGGTTCGATATCACTGCGGGGCGCTAGGAAGGTCATCCAGACTTAATGCCACTTCTCCAAATTGTCTGTCCACCCCCTATACTATTGGGAACTAGGCTAATTGTAAGGAAATGGTGCATTATTATTTTGATGTTTGCAGAGGGGACCACGTGGTGCTTAGGAGTCGACTGAATGGGGCAGAGCAAGGGGACTGGGAATCCTCTCCTCTGTATTTTCTCATCCCAAAGAGTCAGAGTATTTGTCTTGACTCAGCCACTCCCCTTATAAGGAGAAAATGGCTCATTATATAGATAGATTATTATTACTACTCGATAGCAAAGTCAGTCAAACCACAAAAGGGTTTCTGCTATCATATGATCATTCATATATAGTTCACTCAGTTACATTCTAATATTAGTTTTTATCATTGCATGTATATGTTATGAAAAATTAACCAAGGACATAAGAAAATTGTTATATTATAGTAGATAATCTGATAAAACCAGGAACGTCAAATGCAGTCATCCTAACCACGTTATGGTCGGCCTGTTTTTTTTTTCCTCTAATATAATTGAGTATATTGCAGTTCCTCTCTCCTATTTTGTATTTCTTTGTCAACGTAATTGTAATGTATTTGGAAAAAACTCTCCTCTGTATCTGTAATGGATCCTGAAATAACTTTCTAAGCTTTGGGTAACCCCACATATATAGCCTAGTTGACCGTTTTATACTCCCGAGGGGGGGGGGGGCTAGAATACTAACTCCCTATTACCTTGTCTGTCGTAAGAGTCGACTAAATGTGGTGGAGTGAAGGAATTGGTAATCCCCTCCCCTGAATTTTCTCTTCCCAAAGAGTATTTTGCCTTGACTCAGCCACTCCTCTTATAAGGGGGAAATGGCTCATGTATATAGCATATAGATGTCACTTTTAACTTCTATTATGGGGGTGGACACAGACAGATTGAAGCTGGGAATTAAGGCTGGATGCCCGTCATAATGCCCTGAGGTGGGTTTGATCTTGGGTCTGTCACTTCCTGAGTCTTGTGTTCTGACCATTCCACCATCGCGGTCCCCATATTGCTCAGAGGAGTGGAGTGTAATATTTATACGGTATTTCATCTATGAATTAGTGTTTGTTTAAGAGAACCATTTAGTGTGAATGGGACAGCAATTATATATAGTGGGATTCCTCGATTTACATCAGAGTTATTTTCTGAATAGTGATGTAACCTGAATTTGTGTAAGTCTGGACACATCTAAATAAGCACCTATACTGATGCAATAGTAAATTTTCTCCCTTTTCCATGCACTTTTCTGTCTCTACTTCCTCATCCATGGTGATGGCTTTTCCTTTTTTTTTTGTCATCAGAAGAATTTGCTTTACACTTGGGGGACAGTGCAGGCCAAAAATTATAAAAAAAAAAGAAGCAAAATAATTTATGGAAGATGTGGTGTAACTACGAAACATCATAACTCAAGGACATCGTAAACTGAGGACCCCATATATATATATATATATATATATATATATATATATATATATATATATATATATATATATATATATATATATATATATATATATATATATATATATATAATTGTTTTTTTGCTTTATGTCAGTCTTGAACTATTCTTTTTCATATTTATGAATACTTTTTTATGTGGTTAGTATACTTATGAAATTTTTCAAAATTTTAATAATAATAATAATAATAATAATAATAATAATAATAATAATAATAATAATAATAATAATACTGATAAGAATTTAATCATGTATCTAAATCAGACATTTCCAAATATATTTTAATTTAGTATATAATATTAGCTCTTCCATTTTTGCGGAAATTGATCTATCAGTGGCAGATGAATTTGACATGTCCATCCGTTGTAGCATTTTCTTTTATTTAATATATGTATCTCTGACTTGAGCAAAATCAACAAGACAAAGGAGACTGTAAACCGATTCATGTACAGACATTCTTATTTATATATTTTTGGTAAGTCTTATATTATTTTGTCATCAGCAGTTTTATATAATTACTGATATACCTCAGCCAAACATTTAACTGCTGTTTCACTCGTCACACTTCATGGTTCTGTTCTTTTATCTCTTGTTATTATTTGTGTGTGTGTGTGTGTGTAAGGGTCGTGTATGTAGTTTCCCTTTGTGGGCTGAATCGTGTGTGTGTGTCTGTCAGTTATAAGTTTTCTGTCTCCAATATGCAATCTCTCTCTCTCTCTCTCTCTCTCTCTCTCTCTCTCTCTCTCTCTCTCTCTCTCTCTCTCTCTCTCTCTCTCTCTTGGTGTGAGGTTTGTATATGTAGTTTACCTTTGTGGGCTGAATCATATGTGTGCGCGTCAGTTATAAGTTTTCTGTCTCCAATATGCAACCCCCCCTCTCTCTCTCTCTCTCTCTCTCTCTCTCTCTCTCTCTCTCTCTCTCTCTCTCTCTCTCTCTCTCATCCATCTTCACTTTCAGTAAAACACCTGTGGTCTTACCTAGATGCTCCGCAGGTTTGTGGTGTCTTTCTTCTTACGGAACTCTCTGGCTCCTTTCTTATTGCATTATTGCTGTGTGATTGTGCAACATGCCATATAATACAACAGGGACAGATGTCAACATGAGATATAGTTTTGCCTCGATTGCGTCCATATTTTGCTTCGGATGCTTATTGCAGCAATACAGGATTTTCAAGGGATTTCATATGGGATAGCTAAATGCTAAACTATTTTTTCTCTGCAGAGAAAGATCTTGATATATATATATATATATATATATATATATATATATATATATATATATATATATATATTTATATATATATATATATATATATATATATATATATATATATATATATATATATATATATATATATATATATATATATATATATATATATATAATATATATATATATATATATATATATTTGTGTGTATGTGTATCTGTGTATGTATTACTACTACTACTACTACTTGGGGATTATTTCTTTTGAAGTAGTTGACCTTATATATACTTAGGACA
>JAXCGZ010009434.1:125000-145000 GCA_037179515.1 Halocaridina rubra
CGAATTCCAATTATCAACTACTCTTACACTGAAAAAGTATTTCCTTACATCCTGCAAACAAGTTTTCTTACGAAGCTTCAAACTATGACCTCTACAAATGTGATTACCTAATTGTGATTACCTAATTGTGTTTACGGGAAAGAGTCCAAAGCTCGTATCTTCCCGCTTGTGTGTGTGTATTTGAGAGAGAGAGAGAGAGAGAGAGAGAGAGAGAGCTCTGTACGTGAGGAAAACGCAATAAGTAGCAAAGTGCCACTTAGCACCTGTCTCTTTAGCACACTTGTAAAGGAAAGAGGTTTTAAACACATGTGATCACCTAATCACCTCTCCTATTTCTTACATATAAGAGGATGTGTGCTTCGATTCTCATGGGGGTAAGTACATGTATTTGTAACATGTCCTCGAGAATTGGAATGTGGCACACTGTATGGGGCCTAAGGCCTATATTACTCCAAATTGGTATGTCGCACGTGGCATGCCACGTGGCACGCCAGTTGAAAACGAACATCTGGAAATATATGAAACCTTTCGCTCAGAAGTATCGTGGCACTTGGGACGCGTCACGCCACTGCTGTGTGAAAGGTTTCATATATTTCGGGATGTTCGTTTTCAATTGGCGTGCCACGTGCGACGTGCCACTTTGGTGTGAAAGCGACCTAAGTTTGCTTGAAAGCTTTGCGTAGTTTTCAGTTTGGCGCGAGAAAGTAGATTGTCGTTTTTTTTTTAGCTCAAATGAACACATAATGGATAGGATAATAATTTGTTCCGGTTTTACGTCACGGACTCCCTTTTCTACCAAGGGCTAGGACGGTTGCCTGCTTGCGAAAGACTTGTTTTGGCATATGTAATCGTTACCCTGAGTGCATGCCCTTGCTAACCTCAGACCGTGACGGGGCGCGAACCTTCGACCTGACGTCTTAAAGTCACGGACGCTACCGCTTGAGCCACGGTGCCTACAAGGGATAGTATAATAATATATTTCTTATATATTGAGAGTAAAGTTGCACTGTTATCCTTTTCCGCTTCTGAGATTTTCTTTTTTTTTTTGACCAAAATGAACAGCCAAAATTTCACTGGAAAGCTGCCAACATCCAATTACATTCTAACCTAACCTAACCTAGCTGGTGCTTACGTAATAATGCAGTACTACCATATTTACTATATATCCCAGAAGTATAATCTACATATCTCAAGTAGAATATTTCTCGTTAAACTGCTTTTCGAGGTTAATATCAGAATGAATGTTTATTTTTAACTTGCATTTACGTGTCTTCTTAAAATGAAGTCCATAATTTTTCTCATTATTCCTGTCTATAGTTTGATAAAAAAGTAATTGTTTATATTTTTTCATTGCAAAACAGAAATTAATTAAGAGTATCTGAACTATTTTTTTCTTATTAACTTATAGCACTTAATATGCATTGCTTGGTGCTTTAAAGAGGTTTGGCCTTTTTATGTCTTAACATTTAATTTTATAATCAAATTCTCCTCTATAATTATTTATATCTTGTAGTTTTGAATAATAATGCTAATAATAATAATAATGATAATAATAATAATAATAATAATAATAATAATAATAATAATAACAGTCATAGTAATACTACTTAATGGCTCCAAGACAACTTTTGGCTATCTCTTTATCATCTTCTCCCCTTGTAAGCCCTGTTGTCCTCGAAACTAACGAAATATAACCTCTTAATTCAATTAACATATTATGAATCCAGATAGCCTCCAACTTCCCTTGGAAGAGTTACATAACCCAATTTTCTAAATCTTCGTAAAAAAAATATTTGGGAGTCTTTGTTTCGTTTTCGTCATTACTTTCCCCTTTCCAGTTACATGAAATCTATAAAGGTCATATCCGTCCCAGCTAAGAATACTGCTCGTGTTTTGGGGTGCGTCTTCTTATACTGCTATCCTTGATAGGGTTAAATCTCAGGTAATCAGGCTCATCAATAACCCCTCTCTTACTTTTGCTCTGGATTCTCTTTCTTTTCGGCGTAAGGTATCATCCTTTTCTCTTTTCTATCGCTACTACTTCCATCGCTGCTCCTATGAGTTGGCGAGTTACATCTCTTCCCTACTACCAAGGCCTTGTAACACTCGCCAAGCGGCCTTGTCTCACAGGTACAGTACTGTGTGAAGATTTGTAGTTCGCGGGATTGGTCGGTGCAACGACTGCATCCTTCCATCCACCTCCAGACTTTGGAACTCTCTTCCTCCTTCTGTGTTTCCTACTTCTTATAACTTATCTTGCTTCAAAAAGCGGACTATCGTCATCTTTGGGCCTAATCCTGCCATATTTCTAGGTCCTCAATACTCCGACTGTTCTTTCAGCCTGTCCTTTTCCTATAGTGTATCATTCTCTTATCCATGTCTTTAACCTTCTACTTTTTTCGTCTTAATGTTTTCTTTGTGACCTGGCCTTTATTAATAAGTACATATTTCTTGTCTATCTCGGTGTCACACTCATAAAAAATATTACTGAATTATATGGTTTACATTAATGACACAAGTTAGCAGTTTTGGAGACAATATGTTAACTCAGACTTGTACAGAGCGAACTCCATAGATATTTTGAAGAAGGTAAATACATATATGAATGTATTATTGATTTATGATTCACTCATAGCATTTAATTATGGGTTATATTAATTTTCATACATTCATCTGTATATTCAAAAGCGCCGCAGTTCGGAGAGTGACTAGTCCGACAAAGCTGAGTAGATTTCCGTGGCAGAGATTTAGGAAAGTTATCCAACCTAAGCTCTCAAACTCATTGGATCCTCACCTTTGGTTAGGCCACCTGAGCATCTGTAAAATCTTGATGCCCCTCTTTGACGTATAAGTGAATGCAGTTTCAACAAATAATAATATAGAACTGAAATATATAAGACAATTTGATTGTGAGTTTTTCTGTAATTCTTTGAAAACTAGATTTATTCAAATTATTTTTCTTGATGCCTCCTACAAAAATAATTTATTGGGCAGCAATTTGTTCATCTTTACTCATAAGTTTTTTCATGTAGTGATACCCACTCGCCTTCTTTTCTTCTGTAGCAAATAATATACGGCATTAAAGTCTCATTCAGCTAAATGTGAAGACGGACACGGTTTTCTGGAAAAATCGGTTGAATCTGAGTATTTAGTTAATGTCCCATCACAAAGCCAGGCCATCCATCATCCCTTTTATTTTGAATGTGTTTTAACTGACTTCTCATTTTCCATTTCCGACAATTCTTCATGCATCTGCATTAATACATAGGATAAATCCCTCTGGCACTAACGGCACTACACATGATGGAAAATCAGCTTGGTTTAAATCAGAAAATCCTTCTTTCCAATCACAGACCAATAATTTCAGATGATCCACAATGACAAGCATGTCAACTCATTCTTTTTTCTCAATAAGACTGGTAAAATATTATGGTCGATTTTTTTTTTTTTTTCAATAAGACTGGTAAAAAAATTTGCTTAGGGTTTTTTTTTTTTTTTTTTGGATAACCTTATAATGTAATGAAGGCATTTATCTTCACCTTTGTAATAACAAAAGTGTTCTTGTTCTTTAAATATGTTTATTTTAAGATATTCAGTGTGAAAATATATTAAATTTTTTTTAAATATATATCAGCGAAATAGCAAAGAAAGTCCTTACCTTCAACAGTTAGCAGACGTCCCATGCAGATTTGTCACTTAAATTGTTGCTAAGAACATCAAATAGTTCCATTAAATTTTTTTCAAGCAATTCCCTTTTGAAAGTAACTTTACCTCGGTGTAAAATAATTCCATTAATTTTTTCAAGCAATTCCCTTTTGAGAGTTACTTTACCTCGGTGTAAAGTAATTTTCATCTTAACAGGATTACTGAAGGAGACGCTTACCTTTAGCATTAGCTTTGATAGGATTGATATATTTATATAACTTATTTCAGTACCTGATTTAGAACAGGAGAAAGATTATTGGGAACTAAGTTCTGCCTATGAATAACGTAGTGCACAAGAAAAATTTCTGGCTCCTCATCGTTCACTAATTTTAATCAATAATTTTTGGATTTTATATATATATATATATATATATATATATATATATATATATATATATATATATATATATATATATATATATATATATATATATATATATATATATATATATATATATATGTTTTAAATGGAAATAACATTGCTCATAATTTCTCTTCTTCTTTTAAAATGAGATGATGATAATAATAATAATAATAATAATAATAATAAACTTTAGCTTGTGAAAGTAAGACTCCATTGAATGCACTCACTTACCCTTCTTAGCTGACAGGAGCCACCACCCAAGCGACTCTGTTGACAATTTTACTTTTGAGAAGTGTACATAATAGAGTGCTAACGCGCAGCCAATTATTTTATATTTTTGTAGTTGTTTTGACATTCAAATCTCTCTCTATCTTATATATATATATATATATATATATATATATATATATATATATATATATATATATATATATATATATATATATATACCCTCTATCATCATTACCAATATATTGGTTTGAATGTTAGAGACATGTACGATATGCAATATTAAGCAAATGTAAATTATGAAAGGTTGACATTTAGATTTCTATTTTTATTGCAGATATTATTAAACATACGACCTATCTAAAGGTCAGAGTAACATTTCACTGCTCTCCCTGGTCGAGTGGGTTAAGAACTGGAGTATTTCTCAGAAATGTGCAAGTCCAATCCCAGTCCAAACTGTTTTATTAAGTGAACATCGCGGTTTGTCACATTATTTTGGGAAGCATGGGTACTATTTCTTTGGGAATGAGAGTTATTATTTAGACTTTGCAAGGATGTTTATGCCTTTGTCCCGCTTTCTTAAACAATGTAAACCTTGGATACCATATTGTTAGTTACCTAGACATACACAAATGGATTTCATAAACGCATGGACGCGGTTCTGTGTATGGCTAGGATCCCATGTGGGATCCTAGCCATACACAGAACCGCGTCAGATGCGTTCATGAAATCCATTTGTGTGTGTCTAGCTAACTAAGATTATGGTATCCTAGGTGTACACTGTTTAAGAAATCGGGGCTTTATGATTGTGGGATGTTATCTGATGTGCTTGTGAAGTGCACTAGCCTTTCGAAAGACACCTCCATCTTTTAGCACACGAACAAGCCTTGCAAAAATACGTACTTTATTATATCCATGTTGTAGAAAGAAATTGTTCTGGAACAGTTTTCCTTCAGAGCAACAGGTTTTATCTCTAATAGACCAACCGTCAGCAAAGAAGCTCGGGATTCTTTTTTGGTAAAGACTCTTTCTCGAAACTTATAAACGATTATGCAATTTATATATTTTTTATTGGAATTTTACAAGTCTTTATTGGTTCTTTTGCGGGACCGGTCGTTGCTCTGTTCATGCTTGAGCTGGATTTATAGTTCCACCAATATATTTACAGATCTTTTGTTATTCTCATCTAGAATTCTGAAATAAAATCTGCAGGACCAGCTTTGTTACTCCTCTCAAAAACAGAACTCGTTTCATAATTCCAGTAATGACCTCAGTAATGTAGTGTTGTACTGATGTTGCATTTTGAGTTAGCCTTTGTGGAATTGGCTTATTTGCTCTTGTCGGAGTGTGAGACTGATTGCACAAGTGACCTCACAAATCGTATAACAATCTCATAAGCTACAGTTGGCTAAGGCTGCTACAGGAAGACATTTCAAAAGTCTCTCCGTCGTTATTCCTTTATAGGTTTTGGCTAATAGAGGCAAAACAGATCGCATTTGGAAGTCGTCTCTTGACGTCCTTGTGAAAAGTCAGGTACTTACCCCCATAAATAGGGAGATTGATAGAAGGTTTAGATTTTTTAAGTCATTAATTCACATGAAATTATATAAAAATCATTGAACATCACCTTTTTTACAAAATTACAAAATTAATTCGCTGGAAGTTTTAAAAAAAAATCAGTAATTCAATGTAATCGAATGAAATTTATAAATACATAAACATGACCTAAATGATAAATGTTTATTCTCTTGTTATCATTTAATCATGGGAAGTACTGAATATGTATTTATCTTGGTAAATAATACAACTAACAACAACACTTTATAAGATTTTTTTCCCCTTAAGCAGATAGCAAGATGAAAATAAGGTGAATGATATTATATATATATATATATATATATATATATATATATATATATATATATATATATATATATATATATATATATATATATATATATATAACAATTATTCACGAAATGAACGAGTATTTTATCATGCTAGTTCTCCTTAGAATAGGATTTTTGTGACTTTAAGAAGAGACAATATTATGTTTCTGGTTTACTATCCTATTTCTTAATCTGTTTTATGATTCCCTGCACTTCATTTTAGAAAGCATGGTTGCATAGGTTATCTCGCAACAAATTTATCTTGCAAGATGTTTTAAAGTGATACAAGCACAGAAAAAGAGGAAAGCAACAATTTTCCAAGATCACAGATTCAGCATTTCGTGAATAATTGTCATTTGCATAAAAAGTCTCCATGCTGGATTTGTGATTTTGGAAAATTGTCTCTTTCCTCTTTTTCTGTACTTGTATCACTTTGGAAAACATCTTGCAAGACAAATTTCTTGTAAGTTAACCTCTGCAACGATGCTTTCCAAGACGAACTGCAGAGGATGATACAAAATGATTAAGAAATAGGCTAGCAAACCCAGAGACAATATTGTCTCTTGTGAGTCACAAAAATCTTATTCTAAGGAGAGCTAGCATACACACACACACACACACATATATATATATATATATATATATATATATATATATATATATATATATATATATATATATATATATATATATATATATATATATATATATATATATACATATATATATATATATATATATATATATATATATATATTATATATATATATATATATATATATATATATATATATATATATATATATATATATATATATATATATATATATATGTGTGTGTGTGTGTGTGTGTGTATGTATGTATTAATGTTAAATGTATGTATGTAGTTTGTCAGTTTTTTCCTGCATAGTTTTTCAGGAAATATGCACAACTTTTTCCATGTGTAAATATTGTGAAATTTATTTGCCATAATCGAGATTTAAAATTTTTAATTATATAATTTCATCTGATTATAATGAGAATATTTACCCATTTGAATTTTCGTAAAATATATTTTTTAAAATAAAATACATTGTACATTTAAACAACTCTGGGAGTGTATGCTAGCTTGTGGGGTGCCTACGGACTAAAGTATAGTTTCAACACAAATTTTTCTGCCTTGAGATGGAATAAAAGTTATTTATTTCTCATTCTAAAATATTTATCTCTCTGTCACACACACACAAATGTATAGTGAAAAAAAAAAATACGGTGATTTTATTATTTTTTATATTATAGGGCGTTGTTACGCAAACGTATAGTTATTTTCCTCTTCCGTGTGACTTTATTTCATAAAAGAATGTTCTTTTTAGATTACATTTTGTTTCCATATACTTTCATATTATATGTATAATATAATATGAACATGACAATATGATATTAAGATCCCTGTTAAAAACATTTTTTTTTATGAATGAGTTAAGAAACTGCTAAGTTATAGCTGGAACAAAACACAGTAGGAAACAGCATTGCCACAGAACTGATACGCTGTTTTTTCCTCTCTTATACCATCGATGGTACAGTTAAAAGTTCATTACAATAATTGTTCCTAGGTTCGAATCCCAGAGGAATATATATATATATATATATATATATATATATATATATATATATATATATATATATATATATATATATATATATAAATATATATATATATATATATATATATATATATATATATATATATATATATATATATATATATATATATATATATATATATATATATATATATATATATATATATATATATATATATATATATATATAAATATATATATATATATATATATATATATATATATATATATATATATATATATATATATATATATATATATATATATATTCTGCAGGGCATGTGGTATTTTGATTAATAAGAGCCAGGCGTTGATCGAATGAAGTATCAATAGTTTTTGAGACATCCATCACTTACGTAAGCAATCCGGAGCGCATTTATTAGTAATGTAAAAAAGTTTTTATTTTATATTAATTCAATTACAGCGTAACCGACGTTATCGTAATACATTAACCAGTAAATAAGAATAGTATAAATACTCAAAATATTTACCTCATTTTTCTTTAGCCCATTGCCTGTGAAATATATAAACATGCGAGAATGTTATTGAACCCGTTATAACTATTGTAACCATCCTCTCTGCCTCGAAAATCCAATGCAAGGAAAAGAGAGAGGATGAGAGATCCGCATTATCAGACCTCGTGGTCATCAAACGACTGAAAATCCTGAAAAACTGTTGCTAACTACTACAACTGTCGTAGTGTGCGAGTCTCGTGGTAGGGTGATTGCACTGGAGGATTGTGGGGCGTGGGGGAGAGAACTTTTTGAATTGGGAGTGGGGGAGGGAGGAGAAGAGCTGAGGCGATGGGAGATGAAAGGGGGGGGGAGGGGAGTCGAGAAGTTTTTGAATGAAAAGGTTTTGTCGAGATCCATGGATGATGGGGTTGAAGTTGACCGTCCGTTTGCTTTTGATGTCGGGTCGGCTGCTGATGGCACGTGATAATAGGTATTGCAGTTACTATATTGTTTAGCTATTAGTTTCTTTCAGTCTTTTATTTATTTATTTATTTATTTATTTATTATTATTATTATTATTATTATTATTTTTATTATTATTGTTGTTGTTGTTGTATTTGTTGTTTTTTTTATTTATCCATTGAGGTGTAAGAAATAAAAAGTACGTCTTTGTTTTCTTAAGGTTGTCGTAGGAGGCAACTAGCATGATAGTTGAACTGAAGATGACAATCCCTCGATTTCATGTTGACGAAAAACGTTGACAGACGAGGTGAGAATGAGCACGGTTAAAGAGTATTAAAATGTTTCTACATGTCAGTATTTGTTACGTTTGTGGCCGACCAAGTAACTTCTTTGAGATAAGTCGTCATGACCAATGGAATAGTACAGATATATTTCACTTGACCCAATAGCATTAATTTCTTCCCAGATATATCTCTCAATTTTACTGACAATAGAACGATCTGAAGAGTGTTTTGTTCATTTGAAGTTTAGGAAGATCATGAAAGAATATACTTGTAATTCTAGAGTAAGGATTTATTAGAAAAAAGATAACTTTTGGATCCCAATTCTGTGTAGTATTAAGATTCTTTTAAATATTGTTTTATACAAGATTACAAAACATATTGCTAATGAAGCATTTATATATTAGAGGGAACGTCTGCACGTATGTCCCCATGTACAGCTGTAGGTATAATACGGGTACGATACAATTCTTGACGTCAAGTATACCCTGAACTGTATTGTATTTTATAATTGCTTATATTCCAATAACTTTTATTTATTTTTTTTTGTTATTCTGTTGATTTTTTTTTTTTTACCTCACTGGTCTATATTAAGTCTGGAAATGCCAGTAGAGGTTCACGTATGGATTGGATTCCTAAAAAAATATGGAAAAATCTTTTACTGATGTTATCATTTATAGTTATTTTGTGCATTAATTATTTTTGTTTTCTTTACATTGTCTGATTTTAGGAGAATATTCTTAATGTTAACATTCTATTGACAACTTACTTAAAATGTACGTAAATCCCCCCCCCCCCAGAAATGCTATTAGAGGGGTTACCTGTTTTTGAGGAAGAAGATTTTCAGAGCCTTTGGATCCCAATAAACAAAATCCTGCTTTTAGAGACTTTGACACTTTTATAAGATGGTCTCTGACGCATGTATATATATATATATATATATATATATATATATATATATATATATATATATATATATATATATATATATGAGAGGTACTTGACAGGGGGTTGAATGGGGAAAGGTTAGCTGTTATGGTATTTTTATGTTAATCATGTCTCTCAGCTTTGCACTGAGTTTGGGAATGTGTTGTACTCCTGCATAGTCACAAGTCTTTTTCGTATTCATCCTTTTGTACCAGAAATCTTGAACATATTTTATAATGATCATGTCATTTTACCTAGGTACACTAGAGACTCGCATAAAAGTTATTGCTAACTTTTATGCAATAAAAGTTAGCAATATGCAAAGTTCGTTTAGTACTGGCATTAATATTCATGGTATTACTTTAGGAAGTTACTGATTTACTTTAAACAGTATTTTCACACGGTTTTCCTTTGTTTTAGATTTCATTATTTGTTTATGCCATCAACAAGAGTGCAGCAGTGGGTAAGAATCGATCAGGCAGCCTTGTTGTGGGTTAGGAACGGTCATTCAGCATATTGTGGATAAGGATGTATTCCCCCCCTCACAGTTGCTTGTATATGCATTAATACAGCTGAAGAATTGTCAAAGATCGATCAGGCATTCCAAATGTTTTTTTTAATTTTTTATTAAAAAATTCAGTACATTAGGGTCAATGAGACAACTTTGATACCTTCATGAGCCTTATTGCATCTGTACAGTGATTAGTATTGATCAGGCAATTTTTTTTTTCTTGTTCAAGCTTTGATGTAGCCATACAGTGGGCTAGGATATATATAATTCCATTGCTCATTTAAACTATGATGCAACTGTAAATTGAGCCAGAATGCTCGGACAATCCCGTTGCTTCTCTAAACTTTGATGTGGCTGTTCAGTTGGCTAGGATTGATCTGGTAATCATGTTCTGAATTTAACCTCTGAGAAAACTATATGGTATTTTGATTGATTAGGCAAACCCTATACTTGTTAGAGCCATGGTGCAACTGCAGACTTACTTCAATTAATTAGGCAGTTCCTTTGTGCTTTGATGCAACTTTATAGCATCTTTTTTTAAGGCTTGGTGTACTGTTTGCTAGTAGCTCTCTGGCTGTCTGATTGGTTTTTTAAGCCTTGATACAACTACGGTGAACACAGAATGATCAGGAAGTTTGTTTATTTAAACCTTGATGGACCTGCAATGGGCAAAAAGCATTCAGGCAGTTGTGTTGTTTTCTCTAGGCCTTGAGGTACAGATGTAAAAGGATATAGATGGCTATCAGCTTTCGATGGTTCAGTGGAATACAATTTGGCTGTCACATATGAGGCCACGAGTTCGACCATCCATGACACTGTAATTCCTAGGCTTATAGACTACAGTGGGCATAGAATGATTAGGCAGTTTTGTTGCTTCTTTTAAGTCCTAATGCAATTATGTATTGACTATGATGGAGTAGGCAGTTGCATTAAGCCTTATGTAGTAGGAAGGAATCAGTTAAGTAATTTTTTAGTCATTTGATAAATTCATATGAAATTGTACAAATAGTTTATATCACTCACAAAATCCATTGTATTTTCAAGCCTTGATTCAACTGCACAGTGGCAACAATTGATTAGGCTGCCACATTACATTTTAAGTCACTAAGAAAGAATACAGGAGTGATCATGCAATATTGTTGATTGATCAAGCAATTCTGTTGAAATGTTAGCCATGATGCATCTTCACAGTGAGTCAGGATTGCTCTGGCAGTCATAATGCCTATTTAAAACTTAATATAACTACATTGATTACAAATTGAACAAATTATCTTGTAAGTATTGATGCAGCTTTGGATTGCCGACAATAGATAATGTAATCAGGTTAAGCCTTCATACAACTGTACTTGATGAACTCTGTAGTGGATTCGGATCAATTAAGCATCCCTGTTATTCAATTGTACAGTGGTAATAACTGGTCAGGCAGTCCTGTTTTCTAAGCCTAAATGCAAATGTAAAGTTGGCTAGTATCATTCATGCAGTCTCTCTGAACAATAAGACAACTCTGCTGTAGTTTAAGCTATTATGCAAATGTAAATTAAGTTAGATTAAAAAGGGTAGCCCTGCTGCTTAAACTTTGATATAATAATTCACTGGGGTAGGATCAACCGAGTAAAACCTTGTCTTATTTAATCCATGGTGCAACAGTACAGTAGCTATACTCTACCTTGGTAATTCCATTGCTTTTTTAAACCATGAAATAAGTGTACAGTGGCTGGCTATGTCTGATCTCGTAATTCCATTGTTTGTGCCATGATGCAACAGTACAGTGGCTATGACTGATCAGGTAACTCCATTACTTGTTTAAACCTTGATGCAAATGCATAGTACAGTGGCTACGACTGACAAGATAACTTTAGTAATTGTTTAAGCTGTGATGCAGCTGTACAGTACAGTGACTATGACAGACCATGTGACTCCATTGCATTTTTAATCAATTATGCCAATGCACAGTTCTCAGTGATATCAGGCAGTTATGCTATTGCACAACGGGCTATGATCAGTTAGGAATTCCTGTCGTTTGCAGGCACTTTAGAAACTGTACAGGTTACCAGGATTTATCAGGTAGTTTCATTACTATTTATGCACTTATGCAACTGTATAATCTGTTAGGATCAAAGTAGGTATTTACATTACTTTTTTAAACATGCAATTGCACAGTGGGTTAGCGCTTGCTCAAACAATCCCGTTTCTCTTTTAAGTTGTGTTCCAACTTACTGGGCTAGGATTGAGTAGATAACTTCTAATATTGTACACAGTAGATTATTCAGCTATAATAGCAAGTTAAGCTACCTCAGTACTCACCGCTTAAATTGGAAAATCAAGGATTTAGGTATGATATATAGCAGCATAAAACATTCTCGTAAGTAAAAGATTGGCTATTCCCCTTTGTTCTTCGATTGCCATTCTTTTCTAGTCAGAATATATCACAAATATTACTGCTATTACTAATACTGTTAATAATAATAATAATAATAATAATAATAATAATAATAATAATAACTTCTTCTTCTTCTTCTTATTATTATTATTATTATTATTATTACAGGGTATTATTATTATTATTATTATTATTATTATTATTATTATTATTATTAATTTTGTAGTATTCACTACAAGAGTTACAGATGAGGCACATTAAATGAAAAGCAGGTGATGTAAATGCCAACATGGCCTTAATTATAACGATACCGAATAACTTATCTTTTTTATTTGTATTAATCAAATAAATGTACATGGGAACATATGCATATTGGCACTCCCAGTGATATTGCAGTTGTTAAACATTACAATCTATATTTGGTCATGTATAAAATATTAATAGAATTTGCAATTCATTTCAAATATCATATACTGAACCAATGATTAATGGCAAAACAGCACTGCAATGCATGTAGTAATAATTGAGTGCTATATGTAATGGTCCAAAGTTTCCAGAGCTTCATTTTATTAAAATCAACTTTATTAGAAGACAGTAATGAAGATTCTCCTGGTTCCTCTCTGCATCACGATTTTTTGTTAAAAACTCAGAAGCAAACTCGCAATCATCTACAAAAACTGGAGGGCACTAACTACCTCTCAACTATACATACATGACAACCCTCCGAGGGAGAAAAAGACGCATGGAGGGGAAACCGTGGACAAATCCATGCTCAACCTGACCTCAAGAAGGTCATGGCATTCCCTCATAAGACAGTGATCTATGCCAAGGACCTGTAAGGGTCAGACCAAGCTGGACCTATTGGGTGATGCAAAGTGTTCCCATATTACAAGGGTTTGGGCAGCGTGATAGACCAAGCGAATATTTATATATAATAACGAAGGCATAGGTATCCTGTCGAATGTTTGCATCATCATCATCATTATTATTATTATTATTATTAGTATGATTGCATTACATGTGTTTAATTATTATTTTGTATTTGTTTTTTGTTGTTGATGTCACGGTTGTTATGAAGATGCTAATATTTCATCCTTTCCTCATTACCTATAAATCATATCATAGAACTACCATATTTCCAGAGTTCACCTCGAAACCTGGAAATTGGTGCCCATTCATATTTCATTAAATCAAAGTAGTCTCTTCTCTGAAGAGCCTATTGAGGCCCTGAGGGGATCGAAATATATTATTGATCTCAGGTGAGGCTTCCCAATTGTAATGCAGGTGAGGAGGACATTTCGAGGAGTCTCATAGTATAGAAAATATGATAAAACAATGGAATCTGTCGTTCAGCATGCTCTCTCTCTCTCTCTCTCTCTCTCTCTCTCTCTCTCTCTCTCTCTCTCTCTCTCTCTCTCTCTCTCTCTCTCTCTCTCTCTCTCTCTCTCCAGTAAGAATAGAACATTTGCGTAATTTGTTGGGTAAAGTTTTAAATCATCTATGCATCTAATAATGATAATAATAATAATAATAATAATAATAATATTACCTCCACCACAATCGCTACTTCTACTATTGCTACTACTATTACTATTGCTACTACTATTACTACTACTGTATTATTATTATTATTATTATTATTATTATTGCTGCTGCTATTGTTGTTGTTGTTGGTGCTGCTGTTATAGTTGTTATAATTCTCTTAATTATTATTTACTCCTTTGAAGTTAGTTGACAATGCTTCGCATCTTGAATTTCGCATGAATATCGACTATTTCGTTCGATGTACATATACTTAAAACGAAAAATAACGAATTTATAATAAAATTCTTATATTTACATAAGATCTTATTTTGATTAGATACTGAAATGGGATGGATGGATGGATGGATGGTGTTCGTAGATCGTGACGGCGTGATGTGAGGAGGAGGAATAGGAGGAGTAGGAGGAGGATGAAGGGAGGGGGACGAAGTATGGTAATGGTTTAGGGATGGTAGCGAATGGTGGAGCTAGTGGCATGGTAGAGGAGAAGGTTAGCTGATGTGTGCGTGTGTGTAAGTGCTTTCTGTGTACATGTGTGGATAGATACACATGTCCGCCCGCGTGCGTTCATAAGTATGTGCAGGGCGAGGGCGCTGGAGAGAGAGAGAGAGAGAGAGCGGGGGTTGGGGTTGTGGTGGCAAAAGGAAGAGGGAGCGAAATGGTGATGATGGTGATGGTGTTGTTGGTGGAAGCGCGGGGATTGGGGGAGAATGTGGGCGATGGGGGTTGGGGGGTGAAACAAGAGAAGCCCGGGGCAGGTGAACTGATCAATAACGCCAAGGTCACTTCTACCACCACCACCACTTCCACCACCATCATCTCCCCCATCATCTCCATTCTTTTCCCCCCTCCCCACCACTTCTCCCTCTCTTTCTCTTCTGCTTACTTTCCCACCTCCTCCTCCCCATACCCCTCTCTTAACACCCATAACCCCTCCATCATCCGTTCTCCCACCTCCCACTTAACTCCAACATTCCTTCTCCCTCAGTCTACGCAGCTGTAACCTACTGGTTAATGTTGAAGGGCATCAGCCATCTTTACATGGACCATCAAATGCATAGATGTACTCCCAAACTCAAGAGACTTTTAAAAAATATATTCATTGTGTTCAGTCCTTAAAGCTCTAAAGAGCTCAAGGAAAAAGCAGAGCAGAGTCTGTGTATGTGTAAAAATCTTTGTGTAAAATTATTCATCTCCCCTCAGAAAGTACTTCTCAATTGGGCAGCGAAATCGTCCCAAAGTAAATTCATTGAGGTTGCTGGAGAGCCGATTTTTTCTTTGTCTTCAGCTAAAGAAGCGGCAGAGGTTACCGAGAACAACTTTAACCCAAGTTACCCGGTGTCCCTAGACACTACAGCGTGCGTGTGGGAGCGCACAGCCATGCGTACGTAACCGGCCGGTATTGAGGACTTGAAATTTTTTTTTTTCGTCATTCATGGAATCTGAATGAATAAGATTATATCAGTAGTTCCTCAGCTATTTAGAGGTGTCTAAAGTTAATTTCATTGTCACCTGTACTTTTTTTCGGACTATTGACCTTAAGACTTTTTTTTTTTTTATTGAAACTCTCTACAGGTTGAATATGAAACAACTCCATCCCTTTGAAGAAGAAAACAAAAATGATATTCTCTGAGGAATTCTCCTGTATTGGTTTAATCCTTTTAAAATACAGAATTTGCACAAATTCATGAACAGAGGCATCACAATTCCCGATCCAAAATTCCAGGTGTGAAGCTTAGTAACTAGAGAATTAAGTACAGCTACATAGAGCTGTCATTGAAACCAATGTGTATTTATTCGTTTTAGAGTTGACATATGCTGTCCCAAAGTCATGCAACATTAGGACAGGAGCTCTCGTATATCGTAAGCTGGTTTGTTTACAATTAAATATATTCAAATCTGATCTTAAATATACCTCAAGCTTTAATGGATATTTTCAACCTGTCTAGTTTCTGTACCTTAGCTGGGAAGCTTTGATATCGGGAAGGGCATCCGTCTGTTTAAAGAAAAAAAATATTCCCAGCTATAAATATTTATCTGCTAGTTCTCTGACCGCAGCTTCGTAGAGAGTAAGACTTCACTTTAGAAGGTAGGACAGTTGCCCCTTAAAACAGTTACCCCATAGGATGAGTACAAATGCCCCTAGGACAATTTCCCTCTCATTATTCTATAATGAGTAATATAGATTACAGTTTCATTTTCAAACCTCACCTATTTCTAATATATAATATTATCAAGGGCAATGTAGTCACCGTAGCTCAAGCGGTAGCGCCCGCGACTCTGAGGCGTCAGGTCGAGGGTTCGCGCCCCGTCACGGTCTGAGGTTAGCAAGGGCATGCACTCAGGGTAACGATTACATCTGCCAAAAGAAGTCCTTTGCAAGGAGGCAACCGTCCTAGCCCTTGGTAGAAAAAGTAGTCCGTGACGTAAATACAGAACAATATTATCAAGGGCAATATTAGATTAGGGGCTGTTGTCCTAGGGCAGTTGTCCTAAGGGGCAATTGTCCCCACCCTCTTCACTTGACTAAGACCTATAGGTTATATACCTCTGAACATTAACAATAAGCTATTTAGTTACTGGTACAGTTTCATCTGTTACAACACAGTCTCTTAACACCAGGTTAAATATTGAGCAAGGAACTTACCATCTTGCAAAGAGCATTCAACCAAACTATGCAGTGACTATTAAATTTCTGCAATACTGATATATAAATCAAGTAAGAACTTTGGAACGGCCAGATTTCACCTTTATCTAAGACCGAGTTCTGGAAATTACTGTTCTAGCACAGCTCATAACATCTGCGTGATGCACTTAGTTTGCTTAATTGATGAGGGATGCCAATGCACTCTCATCCTTATACTCAAGTAGATCTGGCGAAAACAAGAAACAGTTCGTCTTCTTGTGAAGTAAACTCCAGACCAACTGAGCAATCTATTTAGCTGCAGAAATAGCACCGTTTTCTGTGTCATTAATCACCATTTTCATGTAGTAGGTTGGCCCATGGCATCAGTCGCCCGTTGCAATACTACATCTGAAGGGGCTTTTGGACTTAAATAGGACTGTCAAAGACAGTTCGATGTTACAGTCTTCCTTCAGTTACGGTTCTTTATATTTGCCTACACCAACACCGAATAATCTAGCATATTCGTTACACATGTCTTATTATCCTTTCAAGAGCCTAGTCCTCCATATCTCTGGGTTCTCTTTACTTTGACTGTTTCTTTCTGTCTGTCGTTTTCCTTTGTGTGACATTACCTCATCTCTGCCTTGCTCTTAACCTTTTACTTTTCCTTCGTCTTGGTATTTTCTCGTGCTCGGGCCTTTGTTGATGAGGGCAGTTTCTGCCTGTCCCGGTGTCACACTCTTAAAAAAAAAATCTGAGAAGTCACAATACTCCCATCTCTGCCCTTTTTTTTACTTTCAGTTTACTTCGTGCACAGGCTCGATGAGGGCAGATTTATTCATTTTTTTTGGCCCGTCCTGGTGTCACAATCATAAAAAAAAAAAAAAATCGAATGAGTGTGAACACATATTTTGGAGCTTGTGGGGATCAAGGCTGGTTGCAGTGGGCTCAAACCCGCGTTAGTCGTTTCCCGGCTCGCGCTCTATTGGTGTGCTACAACGGTCCCTTTACTGCCAGAAGATGATTAAATAATTATTATCATCATCATTATTTTTATTATAATTGTAGTCACCGTGGCTCAAGCGGTAGCGTCCGCGACTCTGAAGCGTCAGGTTGAGGGTTCGCGCACCGCCACGATCTGAGGTTAGCAAGGGCATGCACTCAGGGTAACGATTACATCTGCCAAAACACAAGTCCTTCGCAAGAAGGCAACCGTCCTAGCCCTTAGTTGAAAAGGGAGTCCGTGACGTAAAACCGGAACAAACAAACATTTTTATTATAATTATTATTATTCCATAACGTTTGAAATAGTCAAACCTCTAGTGGCAGGTCCCGGTATTATACTAATTGCAATTATCATAATGAGCAGAACGGTGACTCTGTTTTGGTAATGAGTAATGATATTATTACCAAAAATACTTCAAGTCTGTACTTGTTAACTTACGAACATAGAAATTTTAATTTGAGTTATGGTTTGTTTGTAGAAATATTAATTTGAGTCATGGTTGGTTTGATATTGATCATATATATTAAATATACTTTATACCAGTTTAAAAAATTTAAATAACATAGTATTTTCGTTAATTGCTGAAAACGAGTTTTTGTTAATATATGTAAATCATTTTCTTATAATTTTTGTTTTTGTTTTATTGTCGCTCATGATATAATTACTATTATTATTATTATTATTATTATTATTATAATATGACCTTAATTGTAATTTTATCTGATATATGCATATTTGGATGTATAGTATATTGTATGTTTTTTTAATTTTTATCTTAATATTCTTCCTGATTGACCCTTGTTCTGACCCCAACCTCCATACCTGATTTCACATTTACCTATTATCCATTTTGAAATGGTTACTCTTTTATTGTCTGACCATACTTCATTTACTCATGTTTTTTTTTTTCATTCCTCTGCCTATACTGTAAATTCTTTAATATTTCCTGACTTTAAAATGAACCTTTTGATATACTGATGCCAATTATAAATTTACATTTGAGTTGCCTATTGTTCTTTTTAATTGCGTCCAACTTACTGCATATATACTTCTTCTCTCTGCAAAATTTTTCAGTTTTGCTGACAACTTTGCCTTTGTAACAAGACGTCGCGATGCTCTACTTTTGGCTCAAAGGTGCATAAGTAGGATTCAAAGAGCCTCTAGTGAGTCTAGGGCTCAAAATTAACTCACACAAAACCAAAGCACTAGCTATCTAAGTGCCAGGACCAACAGTAATCTTGTCATCAAAAGAGACCCCTTAGAATGGGTTAACTAGTACCAGTACCTTTGCATTCATTCCAAAATGCCTAGTTATAATCACACTTTACAACCCACCTAGACATACTCGCTTCCTTGATTCTATGACTTACTTCAGCATCCACTCGTCCTTTCCTTGCCACGTGCGACTCCAAATGCTTAAAAATCTCAACTTCTTCAAGTAACTCCCCATTCACTTCTACATTCAGTCTGCCAGCATTAACACTCCTCATGACTTTACTCTTACCAATATAACCTGCAGTTCAATTCATTCTCAGTATCTGTCACCAATGCTGTGTCATCTGTGAATAGCAATTGTTTAAATTTTCATAACCTTCCATACATGCTTATACATACATATACCTTGCCTCATTCCCCCTTGTAAGGGGGTGGCCGATCCAAGAAACACGCATTCACCATGATCCACACATACTTCATTGGGAATAAAGGGTTGCCACATTTCCCTCAACCACCCTGATTGGGTCACCCACAAGGTAGGCGGGCAAGGATATTCTACTATGAGGTCCGACAGCCGCAACTGGTTTACCCCCACCGCTTTATCACATGGCAACTACCCTCACACCCGTCCATCGTAGTTCACTGACCTAGCAGGTGCGAGAAATCCCTTTGGCCCGAGTCACCTATATGCAATCTTCCTCCTCTCATTCCTATCTCTTGCATGCTCTCTTCCCTGCTTCACTGACATTCCACGTGCATTCAGGGCCCTTTTCACGCCATCCATCCA
>JAXCGZ010009434.1:152500-177500 GCA_037179515.1 Halocaridina rubra
CTGCTTGCCCTTCCCAACGCACTGCGGTAGTCTTTATCACGGGTTTGTAAGCTCTCGAGTTGAGTGCTGTAATTGTAACGCTACCCCTGTCCATTGCTGACACATGGATTGTTAGTGCTTTATACCACTGAGAGTTCAGATGTTTTCAGCGTTTTCTTCATTCCCTGTCTTTTCTTCCCTCTCCTCATCTTGATTTCAAACGATAGAATTTTAGTGTTATTGTTATTGGCAATCGCTTCTCTTCAAACTCCATGCACAAATTCCTGTGTGTTCAATAGAAATTGCCTTTTTTTTAAAAAAAAGCTTTTAGTATTTCTTGAAAGTATTTTAGCTGCAATTTCGAAAGTTTTTATTTCTAAAAAGAAGTGTTTACTACACAATTCGTTGCCAAAAAACTTCCAGGCACTCATAGTATGATTTTATGTAGTATATTCATTTGAGGTCTCGAATCATTTTATAAACTGATCATGACATCAGGTGACGCGGGCCAAGGGGATTTCTCGCACCTGCTAGCAATGTTAGCTAGGACGGATGGATGTGGGGGTTACCATGTGATAAAGTTGCAGGGGTAAACCATCTGCGGCTGTCGGGCTTAACGACAGAAGAACCTTACCCACATAACCTTCCGATTACCCAAGCAGGTTGGTGGGGGATAACTGTGGCAAACCTTTATCCCCAGGGAGCTAAGAGGAGTGATCGAGGTATTTTCGGCTTATGGTGATAGTGTGTTCTTTGACTCGGTCACCCCCTTACATGGGGGATTACGGCCATTGTTACGCTAGTGTACCAGTGGTGAACCTGGCTAGTACAGTGGTAACGCGCTGGCTTCGCATTCACGTCCAAGACCGAGAGTTTAAGCTGTTTACTGGCAAGGTCACTGCTGTGGTTGGGCACCACAGTGGGGGGTAGGGGCTTGCCCTGGCTGACGAATACTCATTGTATAATGGAAATAAAGGTTTATTATTATATGAACTATAAATTACTCTTCTTTCCTTCCCATTTCAAAAAGGTTCTTGTTAAGAGATAGACTTTGAATTCTATGACCGCTCCATTTTGCTCAGTGTCTCAGCCAGCGTCAGGCTTACAACTAGAGGGAACTCACGTTCATCGGAATTTCCTAGGTATAAGAAGGGAGATTAGTTCCGGTTTTATGTCACGGACTCCCTTTTCAACCAAGGGCTAGGACGGTTGCCTTCTTGCGAAGGACTTGTTTTGGCAGATGTAATCGTTACCCTGAGTGCATGCCCTTGCTAACCTCAGGGAGTAGAAATAAATCATGGATTTCTCTCATGTAGTACCCTCTGCTATGCTAAGTGAATAATGAATTGGTTTTGTGGGTCTGTCTACTGTGGAAGTCTGTCTACACTTGTTATTACTTCGGTGAGAGCAGAATTGCCGCACTCACAGCTCACCTGTAAATACTTTCCGGTTTTACGTCACGGACTCCCTTTTCTACCAAGGGCTAGGACGGTTGCCTTCTTGCGAAGGACTTGTTTTGGCAGTTGTAATCGTTACCTTGAGTGTATGCCCTTACTAACCTCAATCCGTGACGGGGGGCGAACCCTCGACCTGACGCTTCAAAGTCGCGGACGCTACCACTTGAGCCACGGTGACTACTACAGCTCACCTGTTAATATAGGGAAATAATTAAAGTTTATTAATGAAAATAAAAATGTGTTTGGTTTAATGTCTCGTTAGTGTGGTTTGAAAAAAGGAACGATGTTCAGTTCTGCAATACTTACATCACTTTATGAAAACAGTAATTTTTGGCTATTTTCCTCTAAATGCTTTGTATTTTTTCTATGCAATTTTGTAGTACTGCATCAAGTTACCTCCATGATTTCTACACAATGTATTTCTATATTAAAATCCGGCTACTGGTGGAGCAAGCCAGTTCAACTTAGTGTCGTTCCCAAGCCCGGATCAATGGAGAGTATTATTGTCAAGAAGGGCGTTTGAAATGAAACCAGCACTAGCCCTCAAGAGGCTAGTTAGAAATAGCGACCCTACATAAACATGGGAAAAACTAGATAAAGAAGACAATAATCTAGCCGGAACCCCCAGAAATTTCCTAAAATCTTTTGAGAATTATTAAAGACGTGTTTTGTAAATATACTCACTTAATAAAGAATAATAAGAAAAATGAAGTTGACGAAATGTAAATGGAAAACAAAACAAAACAAAAACAAAACTTTTATTTTGTTTTTGTTTTAAGACAAAGTTCAAGATCATCGCACAAAAAATCTTGTAATGAAAAAAAAATCCTCATTTTGAATTTGAGAGCTTTAAAGTTGTCTTCGAAATAAGAATATGAAAAGAACATAGGAAACAATTATATAATAACTTTTTCTGTTTGTAATCCACTTTCCAATGCTTCTCAGGTGTGGAAATGGATATATTCCAATCTCAGATAGGTAAACAGTCCCATCTTCATTATTTCATAGATTTAATATTGGGTACCGGTAAACAGCACTGTTCTGACACTGTTATCCATCCATATACCAAACCCATATTCCCCCCCTTATAAGGGGGGTGGCTGAGTCAAAGAAAATAATTTGACTTTTTGTGGGAAGTAAATACAGAGGAGGAGATTCCCAGTCCCCTCATTCTACCCCATTTAGTCGACTTATACGACACGCAGGGGAACACGGAGAGAGAGAGCTACGGAACCGGCGTTTTTTCCTATGACGAAATTCAGACTTATGGAGATACTGTTTAAACACTAACCACTCACATCCAATTATTTACTTACTAAGCCTGCTGACAAGAGAATATCACAACCATTCTTATATCCAAGAGGTTCATCCCTAAATAAGTCATACGAACTACCTTGAGGTGCCGAATTTGGGACCTACTGGGTTTTACATATATACTTCTATGATATCTTTAGTAGTCACCGTGGCTCAAGCGGTAGCGTCCGCGACTCTGAGACGTCAGGTCGAGGGTTTGCGCCCCGTCACGGTCTGAGGTTAGCAAGGGCGTGCACTCAGGGTAACGATTACATATGCCAAAACAAGTCCTTCGCAAGAAGGCAACCGTCCTAGCCCTTGGTAGAAAAGGGAGTCCATGACGTAAACTTCTATGATATCTTTATTCATAGCATATTCTTAATTACAAGACTTAGAATAACTGTGACTGGAAATACATTCTATATAATATACTAATTATTTCTTCACTGAAGGCAAACTTAATTTTTAAAGCAGGAGTCATTTAAATTTAATTAATTAAGACTTTGTTTGATATATCTGCTCCTATAGGGATGTAATGATAAACTATCTCTTAAATATATTTCTTGCACATTTTTTCCTGACCTTGGCACGCGTGAGGTATTTTTAGCAATGCAACCTTTTGCTGAAGTTATTTCTGTAAACGATGATCGTAATACCCTTGTAATTAGACAATATCAATGGCGATGCAATTAAGGGGGAAGGTATTGGATTTTTTCCTGTATACGTAGTATACCATTTACTATATATATATATATATATATATATATATATATATAATATATATATATATGTGTGTGTGTGTGTGTGTGTGTGTGTGTGTGTGTGTGTGTGTTATTGTGTGTGTGAATGTATTAATTTTCCTTGATATAAAAACTAAAAAAAAAAAATTGTATTTTGTAAAAGGTATGAGATGGATATTTCTTTTTACCCCTATCGAGGGACGAACAATTGGAAAATCTTCCACCACTGACCTCTTACACCTAAGGTTGTATTCAGTGTATCTACTCAACTGACAGCTCTCATACGAGGGTTGACTCTTCCTTTTTATATAAGGAAGTGGCTGGTCTAGAGAAGCTGTACGAATCTCCTTAAGGCGCCGAACTTGTTTTCACTGACCCTATCTGGTGAAGTGATACTGTCGCTGTATGTGTTACAATTGTGACCACCCAGATGGCCTTGGGGGGAGTATACAAGTACAATTGAATTATTTTCCTTTGATGAATGGATTTCTTATTTGATTTTCCCACATTTCTCTCCCTGTCTGTAATGGAGTTATGAATAATGCACCAGCCAGCTAAACTACTAAATTATTATAAAGCCCTATTTATTAATTCAAAACTTACCTTTGTTATTTATGAGTTTAATGCAAGTCCAAAGTAATTCTTTTCATATATATTCATTTATTTATGTAATTAATATGTATTTTCTTGGTTCTTATCTAGCATTTTTTTGCATATTGAGTTAATTTTACCCAATGGTTTTCTTTTCTTTTGGTGAATATGGATTTTACCATGTTGATACATTCTCTCTCTCTCTCTCCTCTCTCTCTCTCTCTCTCTCTCTCTCTCTCTCTCTCTCTGAATAATGCTGTTTCTCTTTTTGACTTGTGAACTTTTTTGATGAATATATATATATATATATATATATATATATATATATATATATATATATATATATATATATATATATATATATATATATATATATATATATATATATATATATATATATATTTTATAGTTTAATAAGTTGTTCACTGCTCTCTTCTATCCGGTACCAATATACACACGCATACTCGCATGTGTGTGTGTGTGTGTGTGTGTGTTTGTGTGTGTGTGTGTGTGTGTGTGTGTGTGTGTGTGTTAGGGATGGAGGAGTGAATGATTTTTACGATAGGTTTTTGATATCAATGTGTAGTTCCAGAATATTTTTGCATCTCGTATATTATTTTTAGGTATCAATATTTTCGGTTTCTTTGTTTGTTAAAATGGGTACTGATACCTACTCTGTAATCTACCTCATTCATTACTTATAATTGCACACTTATATATTCATTATTTATGTATTGGAGACGGGAAGATACGAGCTTTGGGCTCTTTCCCGTAAACACAATTAGGTAATCACACACACACACACACACACACACACACACACACACACACACACACACACACACACACATGCGTGTATGCTTGTGTATATTGGTACCGGATAGAAGAAAGCAGTGAGAAACTATAAACTATAAAATATTAATGATTGATATATGATTCGGTTTTACGTCACGAACTCCCTTTTTTTACTAAGGGCTAGGACGGTTGTCTTCTTGCGAAGGACATGTTTTGACAAATGTAATCGTTACCCTGAGTGTATGCCCTTACTAACCTCAGTCCGTGACGGGGCGCGAACCCCCGACCTGCCGAAACAGAGTCGCGGACGCTACCATTTTGCCACGGAGACTACAAATGATAAAATATTAATAGTTGAAAGAATTTACAAAATTCAGATGATTATTAGCCTTAGGGATATCAAAAGATTTACAAGGTAGTTGATGATTAGGAAATGATCAGGTACACCCAATCACTAGGGAGAAAAAACTAACTCAATTCGATGCCACGCCAAGTCAGGATGGATTTACAAGATTAGCTCCAGGAAGGGGATGTGGTTATAAAAATGAGCTTATACCAGAACAAGCCTATAAGAGGATAATACTAAACAGCGACCCCACATGAACATGATGAAAGCCGCAGACGAAGATATATAAATATGAGAATATTGTTCCGGTTTTACGTCACGGACTCCCTTTTCTACCAAGGGCTAGGATAGTTGCTCTCTTGCGAAGGACTGTTTTGGCAGATGTAATCCTTTCCTTGAGTGCATGCTCATGCTAACCTCAGACGGGGCGCGAACCCTCGACCTGACAACTCAAAGTCGCGGACGCTACCGCTTGAGCCACGGTGACTACACGATAAAGAAAGTTAATAATTAGAATTTAATCTATTAAAGGTAATGAAAGGTGTACAAAGGGAGAGTAAAATCTGGTAATGAATTGTGTTTACAGCATTGGTAATACAACATTGCCATAGTAATTAATATATTTATGATGTTAGTGCTTAAGGATTTAATGCAGTTTATACTATGGTTTCCACCATGTTTTTTCCGGGGCGATATATATATATATATATATATATATATATATATATATATATATATATATATATATATATTTGTATATATATATTTTTTTTATGTATTTCAATTGATATGTAGCGTTACTGGTCAAAATGTTGTTGTTGTTGTTATTATTATTATTATTATTATTATTATTATTATTATTATTATTATTATTATTATTTTATAAATAGAATTTAGTCTTTTTAAAGGCGTCGAAAAGTTTACAAAGGAAGTGTCTATCTTCCCCTTTCATACAGCAATTCCTAAATTTATCATTGGCTTGAACTGGCATCCAATTGAGTTGGCTTCTCCCCCCCCCCCGGGAGGTAGGGTCTATCTAAACGTTTCCTAATCCTCGTCTATTCTGTAAAATGTTTATCGTTTATTTTCTTGCCTGGAATTGTACAATTTTGATTAACATCGCTATCTCATTATTTTCCTTGTAGTCTCCGTGGCAAAATGGTAGCGTCCGCGACTCTGAGGCGGCAGGTCGAGGGTTCGCGCCCCGTAACGGACGGAGGCTAGTAAGGGCATGCAGCCAGGGTAACGATTACATCTGCCAAAACAAGTCCTTCGTAAGAAGGACTTAGTATTATCCGTCCTAGCCCTTAGTAGAAAAGGGAGTTCGTGACGTAAAACCGAATCCTATCCCATTGTTTTCCAAAGTGCTTTTCTAACTTTGTCTGTTAAGGTTTTATGCTAATAATGTAATTTGGAAGTCAAAATTTATCTTCTTGTTCAAGTAGGGTTTTGTTACCCGTCCGGGCAGCTCACACTAAAATGACCTATTAACACCATGAGGTAGGCTCGATCTCGGGTCTGTCATCTCCCGAATCGAGTGCTCTAACTATTACACTACATAAAACGTATCTATTTCTACGAATTAATAGACGTCGCATGGTAGTGAATTTTCGGGAGGAATTTAGGAATCGTTCGTGTTGAAGACCTTAAAAAGTCCACCATTGATATTTCGGCTGAAGAGTGTCCTCACATGTAGCCAATAAGTACCAAATCCTTTCGGAGATAAGGAGAGGGAAGTGGCGTCTCTTGTGTAGTGACAAATTTAGCGAGTTCTGTTCCGGTTTTACGTCACGGACTCCCTATTCTACCAAGAGCTAGGACGGTTGCCTTTTTGCAAAGGACTTGTTTTGGCAGATGTAATCGTTACCCTGAGTGCATGCCCTTGCTAACCTCAGACCGTGACGGGGCGCGAACCCTCGACCTGACGCCTCAGAGTCGCGGACGCTACCGGAACAGTATCATCACGATCTCAGTCTTTGATATGGGTAGGAATATCCATCTTGCTATTGTCATGCATAGCAAAGTAATTATTAAATGAACCAGGACCCACAAGCCCCAGGTAATGCATCCGACTTTACAGCTGATTAAAAATACAGTTTGCCACACACTCCACATTTATACAATAAGACTATATTATGATATAATTACTAGTTCCAGCGTTGCTCTAGCCATCTGCTTGATCAAAGCACTATTTCCATTATCTAGATATCGGACTGACTCATCCATTTCTCTGGATCGGATTCATCCGGATTCGGCAGAAACACATATTACACCCTTGTGTCTCTGGATCAGGGTGGATGAGGGGGGGGAGACGTGGCAACCCTCAATCCCCAAGGAGCTGAGAGGAGTGGTTGAGGTGTGTATGTGGATTGTGGTGAATGCGCGTTTCTTGGCTCGGCCACCCCCCTTACAAGGGGGAATGAGGCTTATGTCTATGTGTTTCTGGATGCAAAATTTTCCAGTGCCTTAACTGTTTTCTTTTCAAATTTCTGCAGTCGTCTGTTTCTTTTTCCCGCCATTTTTTTACGCATCTTAGATATTCATTTTTTTTTATTTACAATTACTGTTTACCATTCGCTCTCCCTTAGTATCCCCATGCAGTCTAGTCTGCCTTAACCTAACCTAACCTAACCTAACTATCATTCTTATTTCTGTTTATATGATATTAACTGATAAAAATATAATTTGTACGGTATTAATTTAGTGTAATTATTCTCGACAGATATGTACGTTAGTGTATATGTTCGGGTTTAGTAACTATAAGGGTGTGTTTAATAAGACGTATGGATTTTATAAGAAGTTTTTATTTCCAATTCTGTAGGTCAGTTTCATCCATAGATCCTTCTTTTTTTCCCTGATGGCTTATATTTAATTTTTCGGCCTCTCAGTTAGAAAAAAAAAATGAGTTTTGCTGACCATGCTCTTTGCCACGTAAGAAGACCTTCCTTTATTGTAAAAATTATTATTATTTTTTTTTTTATGATTGTGACACCAGGACGGGCCAAAAAATAAAATAAAATAAAACAGCCCCCACCGAGCCTGGGCACGAAGAATACATTAAGTATAAAGTAACAGAGATGGAGAGTGTAATGACTTGTCAGATGTGAAGGGATAATAAGGTGTGTAATGAATATCCAAGAATATTCAGTGTTGATGTAGGTCTTACATCCACTTAAAAATCATATCTCTGAAATGACATTTACACTAAGATTACTCTCTCTCTCTCTCTCTCTCTCTCTCTCTCTCTCTCTCTCTCTCTCTCTCTCTCTCTCTCTCTCTCTCTCTCTCTCTCTCTCTCTCTCTCTCTCTCTCTCTCTCTCTCTCTCTCCCATATAGTTATACTTTATTTCATTTGTAATAAATCTCTACCATGTTCTCTTTTCTTGTTTTTATTGTCCATTCATTAAAGATTTACAATTTTTCCTTTTCTGGCACCCTTTCTCTCTCTAATTGGCACTACCATTGCTCTATAACTGGCACTATCATTGGTTTATTTACCATGCATGTCTTTTATCCTTGCAGTGCATATTTTATTTCTGCTTGATTATGTTGGAACTTTCTCTGTATCATATTCTGAAATGCTAATCTTATGTAGTTATTAGTCTCGATTGTATTTATTTTTTTTTCCAATTACAGGATTCTCTTCTAACCATCAATTCATTTTTTTATGTATTTATTCACTGTGTGTGTCAATTGGACTTCTAAATTTTATTTAGAATGAAAAAGTTAACATTGTACTGATGCCTAAGTATCTTTTCTATGTGTGCTTATGTATGTGTAGGTGAGTGAGGTTTTGGTTGCTGCCGCCAGAGCATATGTAACTTACATATAATTACCTCTAATATCTCTTTCCCCTGGAGAGATGCTGGACTAGGGCATATATATATATATATATATATATATATTTATATATATATATATATATATATATATATATATATATATATTTCTCTCTCTCTCTCTCTCTCTCTCTCTCTCTCTCTCTCTCTCTCTCTCTCTCTCTCTCTCTCTCTCTCTCTCTCTCTCTCTCTCTCTCTCTCTCTCTCTCCTCTCTCTCTCTCTCTCTCTCTCTCTCTCTCTCTCTACAGGGTTCATATCTACAACACATTTGACAGTCATCCATCAGTGTGCCTAAGGTGCTGCTTACAGAACCACCAAGAGCAAAAATATGTTTTATGTCTACATTTGATCATTCTTGATGTTTGTAGAGGAAGGGATGTGAATAAAATGCGAAAATAAGCTACTAGTGAGGTTTGGAATAGGGAATAGATTAACAGGCTTTAAGTAGAATGTGTTCATTCCCTACCTCTGGCAGTTGGTTGGGACGTTTTCTTCTTTTATTTTTTCAAGTAGAAAAGCCTTATGCATGCTCATGCTAATTCACTGTCAAGTGTTCACATATGATAATGTATTTATTTGATCGCTTGCATATGTCTATAGCCTATAGAGCAAAGGATTTGACTATAATGCGAAAACAAGTCACGAGTGAGGTTGGGAAGGGAGAATAAATTAACAAAGACATTCAGTAGAGTGTGCTCATTCCTTAGCTTTTCCAGTTAGCTTAGAGACTTCCTTCTTCATTTATACTTTTTGTGGTACAGTTGATATCGCTTAATTGACAATGCTGAACTGTCAAGTGTGGTGTAGGATCGAATCTTTGCCTAGGACGAAATATGTCATTTATAATATATATATATATATATATATATATATATATATATATATATATATATATATATATATATATATATATATATATATATCTTGGCTACTCGTAGGAAGTAAAATACAGAGGAGAGGATTCCCAGTCCCCCGCTCCGCCCCATTTAGTCGACTTTTACGACACGCAGGGGAACACGGAGGATTAATGTAATAGGTGTACAATGGGTGTTATAAATTTAGTTGTAAGCACTGCAGGCGAGAACGTGTAAGATATTAATTATATGGGATTTTAATCATAGAAAAATCGACTGGAAAAGTCTTGACCCAAGCAGTGAAGAAGATTCTTTTGAGGCAAGATTCTCAGATTGTGTGCATGGATATTTTTACACCACAGTATACTAGGATATGCGTAGTAAAAGGTGTCATATTGTCAAGGAAAGGCTCCAAACAAACAAACAAATATTTATTTTCATTTTTGTACAATGGTTATTCTTCTACAATATAAGAGTAACTTATAAGTAGACATGTAATTGAACTAATAAGTAAGAGGGTAATACATACAGTTAAATTATATGTAGCTTTCATAGAAAATAATAATACTGTAATAAAATGTTAACAATAATGTTAATAATAAAGTAGTAATAATAACACTCGATACAGGATCGTTATTATCGGCATCATCACCATATTTGTTTTCCTTACAATGAGAATAATTAGTTCTTAACTTAGAGAACAGAGAAGGCGATATCAATTTACATATAGAGAGGTTAGTGTTAAGGGAAATTGCATTAAATCATTAAGTTTAGTTAATGTGTGAGCAGCAACTATTTGTCCAAAAGAAAAGCTATATAGTTTGCCTTTGAAAGCTGCGAAGGAGGATGCATTTTTAAGATGCTCTGGAATATTGTTCCAGAGTGTTGGCCCTTTAATAGTGATCATCTTTGAACCTGCTTCTGTGTTTGTTCTCTGAATAAAGAGCTCACTACTCTGTCTTGTGTTGGTTCCCCTTATATCCCTGACTGTTTTTAAATCATATCAGCCAGCTAGGATAATGATGGTTCAAAATTTTGTATACAAAAACATAAATAGCATAAGCGACCTTGTTTTCTGCCCCCAGCCACCCAAGTTTATTGAGAGCTGATGTGATGTGGTCATATTTTCTTATTCCTCCCAGGGCAACTCGAGCTGTAAAATTCTTGAGCTTCTGTATTCCGTTTATCTGAGTCTTAGTGGTAGCTCCCCAAACAGTTGTGCAGTAATTAATGTGACTTTGGGCCAGAGATTCAACAACAGTTATTTGAGTGGTAGTCTCAAAATTGTCTTTTATACGTGATGAGTACATTAATGTTCCTGTAACCTTTTTGCATACTTTATCTACGTGGGAAGCAAACAACATGTAGTTATCAAAGAGAATTCCTAGGTTTTTTACTGTTTTGCTAGGTGTAATGATATTGTCGCAAAAATTAATTGTTGTGTTTTCTGGAATTTGTGCTATATGGAACCTTGAGCCACTAAACATGCATTGTGTTTTACTTTCGTTAATTAACAGCCCAATTTCTTGAAAATAGGTTTTAATTTTTGACAGAGTGTTTTCTGCTCTTAAGGTTAGCTCTGGGAGATTATTAATATCACCACTTAGGAGTAGTTGAGTGTCTTCTGCATATTGTACGACTAGACAGTCAGAAATGAAAGAAGATAGATCATTTACGGAAAATGGAGAAGAGGATAGGACTAAGTACTGATCCCTGTGGAACACCAAATGTGATAAGATGGATATTCTCTAAACCAGCTCGGATCAATATTTAGGTTAGTACATTTACTTATAAGAATTTCATGGTTTACACTGTCGAAGGCTTTTGATAAATCTAATAATACAAGCAGAGAGATATTTTCAGATCTCTGTTATTATAGATACTATTCGTAACTTTGAGCAGTGCAGTTTCCGTCGAGTTTTTCGGTCTGAAACCATAGTCTATTTGACTCTAAATATGACATAAGTTGGCATGCAACAATTTTTTTCTAATATTTTTGAGAAAATGAGTAGCAGGGAAATAATAATAATAATAATAATAATAATAATACTTTATTTCCAACATACATTGGGTATTCAAATATGGGTGTACAATTAAAATTTACAAGTAAAATCTTCCTTTAAGAGTAACTTCTTAAGATTATATTTAAAAGTATACACTGAACCAGCATTTTTTAGTTCTCTGGGAAGCTGATTATATAAATGAGGTCCACGAATGTTTATATCTCTTGAGCCAATATCAGTTTTAGACCTTCGTACTAATAAATCTTCCCCTTGACGGGTAGTTAACCCGGTAACTGAGCTTACTGTAGAAAAATTATACAAGCAATCAGGAATATTGTTTCTTAGTATATTAAAAACAAAGGTACATATATCAAAAACATATTTATCTCTAATCTTTATCCATTCTAGATCTTTTAAAACAGGAGAGATGTGCTCGTATTTTCTTACATTGCCAACAGCCACTCGTGCTGCAAAGTTTTGTAACTTTTGTATTCTTTGTAATTGAGTCTTATTTGTACATCCCCAAACTTTGAGACAGTAATTAATTAAACTCATAGCTAAGGACTGGACAATTATTATACGAGTTGATGTTTCAAATGAGTCTTTTACCCTATTTAGATATATTAGAGTACCCATTACTTTTTTATAAATTTCATCTATATGCATTTCAAAATTCATGTAACGGTCAAAATAGACACCTAGGTTCTTTACCGAGTTCATTGGCTTAATGATATTACCGTTAAAATTTATATGAAGATTGTCATCAACTTCTGATAATAATTGTCTGGATCCGATAAGAATAGATTGGGTTTTAGTTTCATTAAGTAACAGACCATTTTTTAGAAAGTAACGTTTAGCCATATACAAAATTTCTTCTGCTCTACGAATAATATTTTCTAAATCATTAATTTCTCCTTCAATTAAGATTTGAGTATCGTCAGCATATTGAATGACATAACAGTTAGGTAAATATTTTACTAGATCGTTTACATATATTAGAAAAAGTATAGGTCCTAGGATCGATCCCTGAGAGACCCCAAACAATACCTTCTTGCGACTTGAGACTACATCTTTTATTCTGACTGACTGGTAGCGGTTTTTTAAATAGTTATCGAACCAGCTTGGGTCAATGTTCATTTTTTTGCATTTTTCTAATAGAATGGTATGGTGTACACTATCAAAAGCTTTAGAAAGATCGAGTAGTAGTAGCAATGATATTTTCTTATTATCTATATTTTTGTATATTTCATCTGATATTTTCAATAAGGCAGTTTCAGTTGATAATTTTGGCCTGAAACCGTGTTGACTTTTTGCAATAAGTTTATTTTTTTCAAGAAACTCACTTAACTGATTTGCAACAATCTTTTCAAGTATCTTTGATAAAATTGGTAGTAAAGAGATTGGTCTATAGTTAGAGACGTCGTCAGGATTTCCATTTTTAAAACCAGGAATTACATGGGGATTTTTCCATAAATCTGGGTAGATATTGGTAACTATGGAAGTATTGATTATTACCGTCAGATAATAAGCTATTACAAATAATGAATCTCTAATAAAACGAAAACAAATTCCATCTGATCCATATGCATTAGAGTCTTTCAGATTTTTTATTACTAAGATTACTGTATTACAATCTACTGTAGTAGGGTTAAAGACATCATTACTTCTATTGAATGCACTATGTTCTTGAACATTATTATTATTATTACTACCATCATCACTATTATCATTACCATTACTACCACCATCATTATTATTTACACCATTATCAACATTTCTATTATTATTACTACTACCATCATCATTATTATTACCACCATTACTATTATTGATTTCATTTATTATTTCTTTTTTTGTTTTTTCAAAGGTTTTTTTCCCCACTTCAGCGAAAAAATTATTGAACTCTTCTGCTTTAGCACTTACATCTACCTCATCGGGTATAATTGATATGTTACTACTTTTATTACAGTTATTGGAAAGCATGGTTTTAGCAATTTTCCATGTATCAGAGATATTGCCTTTAGCGTTTTGAAATTCATTTTTGTAATACTGTTTCTTACTGTTACTTAATAATCAACGTTGATGGAGGACAATTCGAAAGCTTGAGAGACTAAACATGGCCCGATCTGTTCTGTAATATAAAAATTATAAGCGCCTCTCAATATAACTTGTGAAATGAAAATTATTTATCTACTCTTGGCCCATCCTCTCTCTCTCTCTCTCTCTCTCTCTCTCTCTCTCTCTCTCTCTCTCTCTCTCTCTCTCTCTCTCTCTCTCTCTCTCTCTATATATATATATATATATATATATATATATATATATATATATATATATATATATATATAATATTTGCGGAAATGCTTGACGTATGTTTATATTAGTATATTATATCGGGGTCAGAGTAGAGGTTGTATTTAGAACCTCATATTTCACCCGTCACCATGGCAACTAATATGGGTAAGTGGGGGGATAGGGGGGTTGGGGAATATGTGATTGGAGATGAAGTGAAGGGAAGGAGATAAAGATAGTTATAGAATGGGGGGGTGGGGGGTGGAAGGAGAGAGGGCAATGATGCAAGTTAGAACGAAGGAGACAGCAAGACAGGGGTTAAGCATGGAGTATAACTTTGGGTGAAACGGGTCTTATATATAAACACGAAAAAGTATGAGCAAGATGAATAAAAATAATAATAGAACCATCTGATTATGAAGTTTATCGAACCATATAAAAAAAATTCATATTTTGTCGTCATTAGTAAAAATCTCTTAGTTTTGGAGAGTCGTGATTTGTCAGTATTTGGATATCACTGCCACTACTACTTATGTAATTGAAGGAACCACCTTATTATCATCCTAGCTGAAATAGGTTGTCGGGAAGGCTATTCATTTTTAAAACCTCTGAACTGAAATAATGTCAAAAGCCACTCATAAATCAAGTTTTCCTTCTATTTTTCCATCATACTTTTACTTTACTCTTATTTTTTTAAATTTTACTTTTAAGAATTGCATCCTCAAAGTTTAGATATTTGAGATTTTTTCACCCTTCTTTTGGACATTGTCCAGTGGAGGCAAAGCAGTGCAGCTCTTTTGAAAGAAAGATTGATCCAGCATTGCAGTCACGCTTTTAAGAAACCCTTAATATCTTCATTTTTCTTTGGAATCAATTCCAGAATAGGTGTTGTGGTTTATTGTGTTTTATTATCATTTATGCACATGTATGTCTTCTTTTACATCTTCCATGCCTTATATATAATGTTGCATTATAAATGAAACCCAGGATCCTTATACTAAAGTTGTATAAAAATAAACATAAATTTTTAGAAGTGAGCAAGATTTTGATATTTGCTACTGTATGGTAGATCACTTTCACGTATCAGCCCCCATATGTAGTCCCTCATCATGCTTTCGTTATATGCTCCTCTGTAACTTCATTCCAAGTTCAGTATATTTTCGTGGACGTACTCTCCTCGCTTCTCTGAGTGCGCTGCCATGTTTTCCTTTAATTTATTAAGACGAGCGTCCAGGATGTTGAATTTCAGGAATATCCTGGATGCCATTTTGCTCTAGTTCTTCACCAGAGCCTCTAGCAGCCCCAAATATTATTCGGCCTAATTATTGCCCAAGAAGCCTTGAACCACTGCTACAAAGATGCCTCAAGCATTTTTTCCCTTCCTACTGAGCTTCTTGGGAAATACTGTGCACTCCAGGATCTTATTTATTTGTGGTTCAATGAGGACACCTACATTGACCATTGCCTAAGACAGATTAGGAAAGATGTCTGGAAAGTACATGAAGGCTGCAGACTCCTTCTCAAAAGCTGTGAAAAATTGTTGTACAACACCCAGTTTTATGTGCAGTGGTGAGAACGACACCCTTTGTCTTCCCTTAGAGAACTCGTCACATTGTGGCTAGTGCTTCCTTCAGTGGTGTGCTGCAATGCCCCTCCTGTCAAAGATAATGGTAAATTCCACCATTATGATGTCTCCAAAACATCCATACTTTATGGCTTCAAGCAAGGTCTTAATGGTATTGGATCCCTCTTTGATGTGCGCCATATAAACCAGGATAAAAGTTGGATACGTATTTCCTTTTTAGAACAAAATAATTTTGAGGCTTCTGGATGAGCTATCAGAAGGAGAGCCCATCTAGATAAGTGAAGAAGCCTGAAAACTATCGAGGATTGTTCCTCTGATTTGTGACTTGCACACTTTCATCTAAGAGAGAGAGAGAGAGAGAGAGAGAGAGGAGAGAGAGAGAGAGAGAGAGAGAGCATTCCTTGAGCCTAAGTGTCAAAAGCTTGCACTGGACTTTGTGATACCAAATCTGATCAGTTTATTAAGATCACATTGACTTGGGTATAATGGGGTCCTCTTACCAGTTAAATTTCTGAATTTGTACTCTGTATTGTCAGAGTATACCTTTCCTTTCATATGCTATTCTTTTCTGAAGATTGCTGCTTGCTCTCTTGCGGAGAACGTACAGGGAGCTCAGGGCAATGTGGCACTGTGTTGATAAAAGATGGAAGGTCCTGATGCATATCAGCAGATACATTCTTGCCAGACCGACGTTTTGAAGGATCCATCATCAAGAAGTAGCATTTGCTTGGATGGTCCAGTTGGTTCACACCAAAATCTTAGAATGATAAACCTCATGGCTCGATTTTCCATTTGTACTATCCTGCAAAAGAGCAAAATATAATTGTTCTTATGAGAATATTTCATCTACAATTAATGTGTAGAGGTTCGTGCAAAATATTTTGTGATATTTTTTGTACTTTGGGAAATATGAATTAATGTATTAAGGAATTAAAATTTTTAAAGGTCTAAGTTTTGTACTACATAAAATTTTATTCAAGCAAGCAGAAATATTGCATCTTACCTTCTAGAGTATTTTTTAAAGTATTCATTTATAAAATGAGGTTCCCAGTGTTCATCTCGATCCTCAACAGGCATGCTGAAATATACTTTGGCCCGATTTCTTAAACAGTGTAAACCTAGGATGCCATATTGTTAGTTAGCTAGACATACACAAATGGATTTCATAAACGCATCTGACGCGGTCCCCTGATGCAGTTCTGTGTATGGCTAGGATCCCACATGGGATCCTAGCCATACACAGAACTGCGTCAGATGCGTTTATGAAATCCATTTGTGTGTGTCTAGCTAGCTAACAATATGGTATCCTAGGTTTGCACTGTTTAAGAAATCGGGCCTTTGTAGGCATTACACATTTAGCAGATGATGTTGCAGAGTGCATTTACTCCAGATAAACTGGTCACTTACAGAGCAAACTGCTGAAGAAGTCTTGTAACTTCTAACCTCTATATGCCATCACTTAAGCAACTAAAACTTATATTACTGTGAAAAATTGAAGAAAATTCTAGAATGCTATTGAAAATTCTTGTAAGTTCTACAACAACCTAGAAAATTCTTGAAAATAATTACAATAACATTTAAGGAAGTTCTTGAGAATTCTTGTAAATTCGAGATAATTTTCAGTCAGCTACTTATTCAACACTGAATCTACCTGTCTTGCTGTAGAAAATGGGTAAATATGACATTTTCATTCCCCAGGTCACAAAACCAAAGTTTGAAGAGTAATTTTTTTTTCATTTACTTTAGGCGTAAGTACTTGGGATTTAACTGCTTTTACCCAGGGCAAGAAAGGTAAAGGTTTTGTTACAAAGTATTATTATTATTATTATTATTATTATTATTATTATTATTATTATTAATTAGAAAGTGTGCATGGTCCTTTAAAGAAAATTCTTGATTTTATATTAAGATTGTTCAAATTACAGTTTTAAGAGAACAAAATAGATTTGGGTAAGAAAAATAGTTGCCATAAACAGGAGAGAGAGAGAGAGAGAGAGAGAGAGAGAGAGAGAGAGAGAGAGAGAGAGAGAGAGAGAGAGGAGAGAGAGAGAGAGAGAGAGAGAGAGAGAGAGAGAGAGAGAGATATGAATTTGTTGTTTATTACCAAATTGTTTCCATAATTTTTAGTGAGGGATAACCTATTTGAGGCCCACTTGTTTATTATCAAAATCTAGAGCGACCTTGGTCGTTGAACTCGAACACTTGGTGATGATCCAACGAGTCCAACACTTTAACCACCTCGCCATGATGGTAGGGGAGAGAGAGAGAGAGAGAGAGAGTTTTAAAGTAGGATAGTCATAGGGAGAAGGTTATTAAGGATAGTGTTTTGGAGAGAGACAGAGAGAGAGAGAGAGTTTTAAAGTAGGATAGTCATAGGGAGAAGGTTATTAAGGATAGAGTTTTGGAGAGAGAGAGAGAGAGAGAGAGAGAGAGAGAGAGAGAGAGAGAGAGGAGGAAATTGGCTTCTGGAATAGGAGAGGGGGTCTGTTCAGGGAAGGTGAGAATGAGGGAGGGAGGGACGGTAGGGGGGAGGGGAGAAGTTGGGGTTAATAATGATTTTATATGGGAGTGGGACGTTTATAACTAGAGGGCACTGAAAAGCAACAGAGAGAGAGAGAGAGAGAGAGAGAGAGAGAGAGAGAGAGAGAGAGAGAGAGAGAGAGAGAGAGAGAGAGAGAGAGAGCAAACAAACAAACCTTTATTTCCAGTTGTACAATGGCTATTCTTTTACAAATAAGAATACACTTATAAATAGACACGTAACTGAGCAAATAAGTAAGAGGGTCATACATACACTTACAGTGAACAGAAATATAGCTCTCCTAGAAAAAATAAAATTACCTTCAATTAACAGATTTAGTACGAGAGAGAGAGAGAGAGAGAGAGAGGAGAGAGAGAGAGAGAGAGAGAGAGAGAGAGAGAGAGAGAGAGATCAAGTACCTAGGCAAACGTGTTGACAGTAGACGCTATCAGAATATGGTAAAGGGTGGAATAGTCCCCATTTGCTTGCCTGACAAAGGCACTGACTTGATCTTCCTAGCTGTTTATGAGACACTGAACTGTCTTTGATGAAGGAATGTCACAGCTCTGGCTTTCTTACTTGTTCAAGCCCTCTGGATGATTCTTACATGATTTTTTTTTCTTTTGCCAGAACCTCATTTTGATGAAGAGATGATATTTGTTATATGAAAGACAAAGCGATTGCGTCAAGATATGTATAGATTCGGTGATGATTTAACCTTTCCGATTCCCGGTATTTAGTTTCTGAGGTTGACTTCCTAAGAATGATCGTGCATCATCTTCTTGCTAGAATATCCTGGAAATAGGGAGAGCTGCTTAATGGTGTGCTTCATTTGGTAAACCCTGCTTTGTCATCTATGTCTGTGAGTATATCAATGGCTGTGTATTGTCTATGGTGGAACAGGGTTTTCAGTAGGTTGATTGGTATTTGATAAGGTAAAGTGCTTCATCAGTTTTTTAATCGTCTGACACCTGGGCGAGCAAAGAAAATTGTCCTCATTGGACCCAGGCACCAAGATAAAAAAAGTAGAAGCTTAAGAACATGGCAGATATAAGAAAAGTATAAACATTAAGAAAGGGACAGGCTGAAAGAATGGTCAAAGAAATGAAGACCAAGAGACTTGGCAAGATTAGGCTCTGAGATGACGATAGATCAGCTTTTTGAAGGAAGTAAAGTCACAAGAGATAGGGAAGACAGAAGAAGAAAGAGAGTTCCAGAGTCTGGAAGTGGAAGGAAGGAAGCAGACACTGCACTCTCCAACTCTCGAGCTACAGATCTTCTTCACATAGTAACTGTGTGACGAGGCTGCTTGATGTGTTTTATTCCGATATTCAGTCATTTTAGATATATTTAACCCGCGACTCTGAGGTGTCAGGTCGAGGGTTTGCGCCCCGTCACGGTCTGAGGTTAGCAAGGGCATGCACTCAGGGTAACGATTACATCTGCTAGAACAAGTCCTTCGCAATAAGGCAACCGTCCTAGCCCTTGGTAGAAAAGGGAGTCCGTGACGTAAAACCGGAACAAACAAAGAAACATAACAAATATGGATAGGGTGAATGAGGATATAATTTAATGGTCTTGTAACATTATAACATTGCATTACATCTCAGCTGCTGTATGTTGAAGAAACAGTATGCATGGGCAGACAGACCTATGCACAGACAAACGGAGCGTGACAAAAATGACAGATTAAATATGGAATAGACGGGTATGAGAACAAACACACGAACTTACAGTGGGGATAACATCATTCATATAGTTTTATTCATCTTTTGTACCCGGTAAGCCAAGGTATATGTATGTATGTATTATTTTAAATATGAAGTAGGATTTTAGCCTTACTCGTACTTATAATATTTTGATAAAGACAATAATTTGTCAGAATTATTAAAACGGAAAGTCTTTTGGAAATAAACTAATTTGGAAAAAAATTTGAATCTTCAAATAAATAGGAGAGAGAGAGAGAGAGAGAGAGAGAGAGAGAGAGAGAGAGAGAGAGAGAGAGAGAGAGAGAGAGAGATTTGTTAAAGATTTAAGCAGTCAGAAAAAAAGAGAAAAAGAAAAACAAAATAGAAAACAGTCAAGGAAAAAACTTTGGAAAAAAAAAAGTTGAAAATAAAATCTTGCGCTAGGGTTAAGTTTAGGCTTAATAGAGGAGTCCCATCATACCCCTGCCCCGACGAATACACGAGCTAGGTTTTTTATTATAGCCTCGCATCACGTGAGTCTCTCTCTCTCTCTGTTACAGAATGAGTTTATCTCTCTCTGTTACTGAATGAGTTTTTTATCTCTCTCTGTTACAGAATGAGTTTATCTCTCTCTCTCTCTCTCTCTCTCTCTCCTGTTCCACAGAATTGCTCTCTCTCTCTCTCTCTCTCTCTCTCTCTCTCCTCTCTCTCTCTCTCTCTCTCTCTCCTCTCTCTCTCCTCTCTCTCTCTCCTCTCTCTCTCTCTCTCTCTCTCTCTCTCTCTCTCTCTCTCTCGGTTACAGAAATAAAGTGTGCTTGATTCTTGCGTCAATTGCAGTGCTATGTATTTGTTTACTTCTACAGCAACGTTTGTTATTGCTGCTGTTTGTATATTTCACCGACGTGTGTGTGTGTAAAAAATTATATAAATTATAAGTTAAATTTCATAATTAACTGAAGTATTAGTTTGCTTAGTTTGAGATATTCTTATTTTTATTTCTTCTTTATTGTAATATTGATTTTTTAAATATATTATTATTATTTTTAGGTACTTGATTTTGGATCTTAGACATATATTGTGTTTGATTCCAAATTGTCTCCGATTTCTTCTCTTTAATTTTTTCTTAGCTTTACACAAAAAATGCTGCAAGGGATTTCTAGATAAAAAATTTTCCTTTTTTTTTTTGCTAGTTCATGTGTGCAAAATGTAGATGTTTTTGTTTACTATTTTAAATTTGATATATTTTCATTTACTATTTTAAGTTTGATAGGGGTTTCTAGATTAAATTTTTTTTCTAGTTCATAAGTGCAATATATGTAGATGTTTTTGTTTACTATTTTAAGTTTGATAGGGGTTTCTAGATTAAATTTTTTTTCTAGTTCATAAGTGCAATATATGTAGATGTTTTTGTTTACTATTTTAAGTTTGATAGGGGTTTCTAGATTAATTTTTTTTCTAGTTCATGTGTGCAAAATGTAGATGTTTTTGTTTACTATTTTAAGTTTGATAGGGGTTTCTAGATTAATTTTTTTTCTAGTTCATAAGTGCAATATATGTAGATGTTTTTGTTTACTATTTTAAGTTTGATAGGGGTTTCTAGATTAAATTTTTTTCTAGTTCATGTGTGCAAAATGTAGATGTTTTTGTTTACTATTTTAAGTTTGATAGGGGTTTCTAGATTATTTTTTTTTCTAGTTCATGTGTGCAAAATGTAGATGTTTTTGTTTACTATTTTAAGTTTGATAGGGGTTTCTAGATTAAATTTTTTTTCTAGTTCATAAGTGCAATATATGTAGATGTTTTTGTTTACTATTTTAAGTTTGATATTTAAGGGTTACTTGAAGAGTTTTCTCAGAGATTATATTTGTTTTCTTCCCGCCTAGATATTTTATCTTGTTTTCTTTCGTAACCTCTTTTTAATATCTCGTCTGAAAAGTTGATTTTTAGTCTTAGGGGGATGAAAGTGTTTCAAATTCTGATCAAAACACTGTTCCACTTTTTTCATAACTGATAAAGCAGTTGTTTTTTTCTTTGCCTTATTCACACACATAATTCTGCAAGTGTCAAAGTTCTGAAGCATTATCATTTCCGACCTAAAGATTCTACTTCTCAGAAATGTTATGAACAATCTGAGATAGTTAATAACATCGCTCTTCATCATTCCTGTAGACCTAGCACAGGCTCTCTTGACCTGTGCCTAGAGACCGTGGACATTGCAGCTTAGATGCAGTATAATACTGGCACCCGGATTGGTCTGGATCGCATCTGAACATCGTTGTGAATGTCCCTGTCAATAAGATTCCTATTTGACTTTTTTATGTATATCACAAATGGAATCAGACATTAGATGATAAGCTCTCTTGATATTGCTTGAAATATCTGTTTCAAAAGTTTATTTTTTTATTTATTTTTTTATGTGATACTAGGACTGGCAAGAGGTGCAATATTAGCATTTGTTTAGTTAGAACTGGCGTGTCATATTTTTTTTATGTGTGACACCGGACAGACAGAAACTGCCCTCATCAATAAAGGCCCGGACACGAGAAAACACCATGACGAAAGAAAAGAAAAAGGTTAAGGACAAGGCAGAGATGAGGTACTATCACAAGGAAAACGACAGACAGCAAAGAAGTCAAAGTACAGAGGACCCAGAGATACTGAGGACTAGGCCCTGAGATGACGATAGATCTGCTTTTTGAAGGATGATAGGTCATAAGAACTAGGAAAGACAGAAGGAGAAAGAGAGTTCCAGAGTCTAGAGGTAGATGGGAAGAAGCAGTCGCTGCACCGACCAATCCGCGAGCTACAAATCTCCATACAGTACCTGTGTGGAACATACCGGTGTTGCATTACAGCAAATAGTAAAACAAACTTCAAGATATTTGAAAGATGAATAGCGAAGTCAAACGCCAATCTGCTAGACATACCTTGTAGTATAAATAGACACAATGCAATTGTCATCTTGACAGTGCTATTCTTAGTGTTAATATGTTTAGTTGAGTCAAATAAATGGGTCTATAATTCATATATAATTATGATCAAAGTTGTCTCTCTGTGATTTTGAAAGCGTGATATGCAGAAAACTTTTGAAAACTCGAGGTTAGAATGTAAGTCGATTGCTGAAAAGATCTTTTTAATTACCCATAAAATAAGCCTAGCTCACTAATTTTACAAGGAGTGTTAGCAATATTGACTTTTTTTTTATGCAGACAACGATTGAATAAATTACATCAGAGCTTCTTCAAGTTTATATATATATATATATATATATATATATATATATATATATATATATATATATATATATATATATATATATATATATATATATATTTTTTTTTTTTTTTTTTTTTTTTTTTTTTTTTTTTTTTTTTTTTTTTTCAGAAACAAGGCAAGATAAAGGCCCGATTTTCTTAAGCAGTGTATACCTAGGATACCATATTGTTAGTTAGCTAGACACACACAAATGGATTTCACAAACGCATCTGACTCGGTTCTGTATGGCTAGGATCCCATGTGGGATCCTAGCCATACACAGAACCGCGTCAGATGCGTGTATGAAATCCATTTGTGTGTCTAGCTAACTAACAATATGGTATCCTAGGTTTACACCGTTCAAGAAATCGGGCCATAGAGACAAGGCAAGATACAGTGAATAGAACTGTTTTTGATATATACAGTCTATAGCATTCTTAAATAGGGAAATTCAATATGGAAAACTTTCCATGTTTGATTTTATAGAGTAGTTTGTTGAACATCTCTTAACCAGAACTTTATAAAGAGGTGGAGAAGTGACGTCTCTCGTGTGTCAACTCAGTTCAACTTAGTGGGCTTAGTGAATACAGCATTAAATGTGTTAGGTCAGTATTGTAACAGTATCTTTCCGAGCTAGGGCTTCGAGAGGAGGAGCAATAATATATATATATATATATATATATATATATATATATATATATATATATATATATATATATATATATATATATATATATATGTGTGTGTGTGTGTGTGTGTGTGTGTACGTATGTATGTATGTATGTATATTCAGTATTTGGTATCTGTGGAGTATTAGTTCAAACACATGATACAGTGAATAAATAATATTTCAGTAGAATAAGTGGTAACGGATGATTCTAAGTACTTGGCTACTGTGTTACTTTTCCAATGCCATCGTTGTCGTCGAGAAAGAAAAGCGTATGACGCAATAAAAGGGCTTTTCTTAGTATCCTGTTTTATCTCTTACAAGATGAACGGGATGGCTGGGGGGAGGGGGAGGACTCACCACTACGCAATTGCACATGGCGTATAACGATGTTGTTATTGCGCAAACGGTGGTGTTTGTGTATATGTGTGTCTGTGTGCTCATTTTTTTATGTATTTTTTCGTTCCACCTTTACACTGTAAGTGTGAGGTAAAAATATATAGTGTGGACATTATTGCACAATGTCCTTTGTCTACAGTACACCTTATTTAATGCTTTTCTTTTTTTTCTCTCGAGATTTTAGGGTTCAGTTATTATTATTATTATTATTATTATTATTATTATTACTATTATTATTATTATTATTATTATTATTATTATTATTATTATTAATATTATTATTACTATTATTATCATTATTACTATTATTATTATTATTATTATTATTATTATTATTATTATTATATTTTTATTATTATTATTATTATTATTATTATTCGTTTTTGCAGTCATGAAAGAAAGGCATATGGCTAATTATTTACGGAGAGATGATTACATCAGTAAGTACATTCGTTTGGTTTAGTACACTTCATATGTGCTTTCGCACAATATTCACTAAAAACGTCAAGTACCTGCCTTGTATAGTGAAACAATATGCATGTACTCTAGTCACGGTCATACTTACTTGAAGATAGACACATAAATGCTTACTATCAAAATTACTTTAGTCTAATGAAGCCCACAGTCCTAGGTGGTAGATTTAAAATGGCATATACAGGTGTGTCTAAGGATGTCTATCTATCTATCTCAATCTATCT
>JAXCGZ010009434.1:182500-202500 GCA_037179515.1 Halocaridina rubra
TATATTTTTCAACAATGAGCTAAGGTATGAAATTAGACGCTCATATATGTCATTACTCTGCTTTTATTCTATATATCTATCTATCTATCTATCTATCTATCTATCTATCTATCTATATATATATATATATATATATATATATATATATATATATATATATATATATATATATATATATATTTCCAGTGCGTCTTATAGTTAAGCTATTAAGATATGTGCTCTACGAAGCTTGGTTGCACATGTGAATCTATACCTAATTTAGTAGTATCTAATTTAGTAGTTAGAATACCTGACTCGAGAGGTGATAGACCCACAATTGAGCTCACCGCTGAACGCTAGTTAAAGCATCCAGCCTTAATTCCCTAATGCCAACCTATCTTGTGTCCGCCCCCATAACGAGGATCAATAGCGACATGAAACTTATAATGTAAGTAGTCAAGAATCCTCTCGATGCAACATCAGTCGGCAGCTCAAGCTTGATATCAGTAACTAATTGCTTTATTAATATACCATCCAGGTCATATCTCACCAGAATACGTAATGCAACGGTATGTAGTCACCGTGGGCCGGGCGGTAGCGTCCGCGACTTTGAGGCGTCAGGTCGAGTGTTCCCACCCCACCACGGTCTGAGGTTAGCAAGGGCATGCACTTAGGCTAACGATTACACCTGCCCAAACAAGTCCTTCGCAAGATGGCAACTGTCCTAGCCCTTGGTAGAAAAGGGAGTCCGTGACGTAAAACACGCTTTTTAAGTAATACAACGGTATAATAATGAGTATAAATTCAATATCAGCTCAGTTTTCTCTCTAGATTCTACTACTAATTATAAACAGGAGTGGCCTTAGTGGTACCTCGTTTGGTTGCCCCTGATATCTTAGCAAGCACAGTGCATCTGCTTTTAAATTTGGAGTCTTTAGTAAAACTGTGTTTTTTGGAGAAGTTTATAGAGGAGATTTTAATGAACGTAAGTCTGAAACACAAATCGACTCTCAAATGGTACCCTCTGTTAGCTCAGCACGCTCAATTAATGCACCATTATTGATTGGAATTAGAGGTGTAACTGTGTCTGTTCGAGCACGGGCTTTGATAAAGGCAAAAATATGCATTCTTCCGTTATTCTTGATTGAATTGTATTTCATGTGGAGAACTTCGTGAATGACGACCTGAGGTCTATAGGTTTGTTGGGTGATGAGGTATGGAACAGAAACATATGGAGAACACTAACGAAGAAACATCGACCCCACATAAAAGTGGGAAAAGATGTAGACGAAGAAGAGGAAGAAGCTTCGTGAATATCTGAATGAAAATGAAACGGATGGTGGATCTTCTCCTTCGGGGAGTGAATGACTGTGTCCTCCCGATTGTTGACCCTGCTCTTCCCAGTTTCCGTCTTCCCTTCCTCTTCAGAGGCACAAAGCATGAAAAACTCCAAGGCAGCTCACAGACTTCGTGTATGACCCTTGTACATTTGAATGACTACATTTGTATGTTCGGTATCGTGGTCACCGTGGCTCAAGCGGTAGCGTCCGCGACTCTGAGGCGTCAGATCAAAGGTTCGCGCCCCGTCACGGTCTGAGGTTAGCAAGGGCATGCACTCAGGGTAATGATTACATCTGTCAAAACAACTCCTTCGCAAGAAGGCAACCGTCCTAGCCCTTGGTAGAAAAGGGAGTCCGTGACGTAAAACCGGTACAAAAATTTGTATGTTCTGTATGATTCTTAGGCCTTGGGTTTTGTCCTTTATGTAGCATATCCCAGCCCTTAGTTCGTGTCTTTTGTTTATATAAAATTCGCAACTCTGGTCCGTGTCCTTCATTCATGTTGAATCCTAAGCCGTTGGTTAACGTCTTTTGGTCCTGTAGACCTCCCAGGCCTTGGTTCGTGTCCTTTGGTCATATAAAATCCCAAGCACCTTGGTTCTGTCATAAGGTCATGTAGAATTTACAGCCCTTGATTCGTGTCCTTGAATCATGTAGCCACCAAGCCCTTGGTTTATGTCCTTTGATCCTTTAGAGTTTACAGCCTTTGATTTGTGTCTTTAGGTCATGTAAAATACAAATTCCTTAGTTCATGTTCTGTAATCCCGTACAATTCCGAGACCTTAGTTCGTGTCCTTTGGTCGTGCAAAAGCCACTGCCCATGGTTCACGTGTCCTTTGATCTTGTAGAATTCACTGCTCTTAGTTCATGTTCTTTGACCTTGTAGAATTTACAGACCTTGAATTGTGTCCTTTAGTTCGTGTCCTTTTAATCTTGCAAAATTCACACATTCCTTGATTCTTGTCCTTTAATCATACAGAATCCAGAGCCCTTGGTGTGTGAACTTTGGTCTTCCAGAATTCCTAGCCTTTAGCTATTCACAGTTCGTTGTGCTTGTCCTTTAATCATGTGGAAGTCACAGTCATTGGTTCTTGTCCTTTATTCTTATAGAATCGCAGCCCTTGGTTCGTGTCCTTTGGTCCTGTAGAATTCATAACCCTTGGGCTGTGTCCTTTAGTTATGTAGAATTCCCAGAATTTGGTTCGTTTTCTTTGGTCGTGTAGAATTTACAGCCCTTTATTCATTTCCTATATTCCTGTGGAATTCCAAGCTCATGGTTCGTGTTATTTGGCCCTTTAGAATCTTCGTTTTATTTAATTCTTGTAGAATTTCCACCCCTTGGTTCGCATCCTGTGGTCCTTTAGAATCCACTGCCCTTGGTTTGTTTCCTTTATTCCTTTAGAATTCCCAGGGATTGGTTCATGTCCTTTGGTCCTGTAAGGTGGCCAACCCTTGGTACAGGTCCTTGTATATTTTTCGTGAATCATTTCGATACGTTTTTGGCTCATCTTATTCAAGCATGTCGAGAAGCAATGCCTTTACAACGGAGCTTCTCTTTAACATGCTTTCTTATTGTGGTGTCCTTTGGTTTCTCTCTATCTCCAAAATTTATATAAAATATCCCTTGTTTTTTCCTCTTTTGTCTTTTTCAAATAGTAACTGTCCTATTAGGTATTCTTCGTCCTGAATATATGGCTGTTGGAGCAGGGGTTCTTTGGCTCTCAGTTCATTATAACCTGTACACCATACAATGAAAATGGTTAAGGTCTTCTTCTATCACACTTTCGCACATTAAACGCTTTGTATATTTTTTTCTCAATTGTAAATTATTTGTTCTTGCTTTGTAAAAAAAATAAATACTCGAGAGATTTTCCACATTGTTTCACAATCAAAGAACCTTGAAAATTGAATATCTTTATCGACAACCTATTCGAACTTGGATGATAATAATAATAATAATAATAATAATCATAATAATAATAATAATAATAATAATAATAATAATAATAATAATAATAATAATAATAGTGGAAACTGTCAAGACATAAAAGGGAAAACTAATCCAGCAAACTGCAAGATATAATTATTCTTCTCTCTCTCTCTCTCTCTCTCTCTCTCTCTCTCTCTCTCTCTCTCTCTCTCTCTCTCTCTCTCTCTCTCTCTCTCTCTCTCTCTCTCTCTCTCTCTCTCCTTATTCTTCTTTTTCCTCTCCATCACTCATCTTCTAATTTCAATAACAGCTGTGAATCTATTTTTGCCTCCTTCAGTGTCTGATGTTGTAAAATGAATATATAAATTAATCTTGTCCAGAGTTCGAAATTTTGATCAAAATGCACGTTTGGTACTTAAGTATTCGTCACTTGATTTATTCTCAGATGTTCTAAATGAGTTCTGTTTGAGTTCCTTCTTAGGTTTTTCGTTCGAAAGAAGATATTCTGTGCTGTGTTTTTATGTATAAGTTATTGCTTGTTTTTAGTTTTTAATTTTCTGTTCATATACTCTCTTCATACAGTAAAACATTTCCCAATACACACACACACACACTTACACACACACACACACAAACACACACAAAGCGCATACATAAGGTGGGAAAAATCTAAAAGACATACACAAATCTCAGTTTTGAGGAGAGGCTGAGGCAACTAGACTTACCATCACTCGGAGCTAGAAGAAAAAGGGGGATATGGTGGCGGTTTTTAAATTCCTTCATGGTTTTGACAGAGTGGATAGGGGTCGATATCTTGATATGGCTGGCTCTAAAGCTAGAGGTCATAGTCTGAAGCTTCGTAAGAAAACTTCTTTGCACGAATGTGAGGAAGTACTTTTTTTTAGTGTACGGGGAGTTGATGATCGAAATTCGCTAAGCGAGGAGGTAGTTAATGCTAGCTCATTTCATAGCGTTAAGGACAAATATAATAAGTGTCACTGAGTACAAAAATGGAACCTACCAGAAGACGGAGAGTTACGAGCATAGGGATCATTCCTGTAAGCACAATTAGGTAATTATATATATATAGATATATATATATATATATATATATATATATATATATATATATATATATATATATATATATATATATATATATATATATATATATATATATAAGCAGGATGACCAAATCTGAATAAAAAAGGGAGCAACATTATATCATCATAACTTGCACATTCTCGCGCCTTTTATTAGGTATTTAGCGGCAAGAAAGAGAAAAGAATTAGTGAAGACTGAAGTGCTAACCCTTGAGTCCATAACTGTATTAATATGGCTCTTACGACATTCTTGGAATAGGGGTGTTCAATTCTATTGATACCAATACAAGAGAAACAAAACACTCGAAGTACATCACTACCGTCTCCTCCTTATCTCCATTTGATCTTGGCAGATGCAACTTAAACCAACTTAAGAGTCAAATTCGAGATTCCATTAATGGGAGCCTGGCGCTGAACCACAGAACTATTTAAGGATCATGTATATCATAAAACGTAGGCCTTTAACCGGTAGTTTGAAAAACACTCTTGCCTTCTTTTGATGTGAAAACACACACACACACACACACACACACACACACACACACACACACACACACACACACACACACACACACACACACACACAGTCATAGTAAGACTTCATAGACAACGTATTTCAAAAGAAACAAACTCATATTCAATTCCTCCCCCACGTTTTTTCTTTTATTCTTTTGATTATTATTTTTTTAAAGATATTTTGTCCGTGTGTGTGTGTGTGTTTTTTTTTTATTCCTACCTGAATCTTTGCACGTGACTGAAAGTCGGCAAGTTTTGTATTTAGAAATGTGTTCCTTTGTGTTGGTGGTCGAGGGGTTGGTTTGAGATGGTGTGTGCAAAATTAAAGGTGAAATATCCAAAGCCACAGAGTCCCATCCCAATGCAATTCACTTTGAGCGTTATCTGGACCTTCTTCTTCTTCTTCTTCTCTTTCAGTACTGGATAAAAAAATAATAATAAAAAAAAGAATTAAAGTAACTTTTATAAAGGCTTCTTTTTTTATCTTTCTCTTTATTTGGCATGAGGAAATGTGACGCATGTTTAGAAGGTATATTTTTTCTTATATCTTTATTGGCTTCTTTATAGTTTGTCTGTTTTGATAGATTGTTTGACAGATGAGCTTTGGATCTAGTGATTAGTTGTCATATGGCTTATGCGAAAAAAATATATATAATGATAGATAATAATAATAATAATAATAATAATAATAATAATAATAATAATAATAATCCATCCATATACCAAAGCCATATTCCCTCTTGTAAAGGATTTGGCTGAGTCAAAGAAAATACTTTTGACTTTTTGTGGGAAGTAAATACAGAGGAGGAGATTCCCCGTCCCCTCGCTCTGCTCCATTTAGTCGACTTTTACGATACGCAGGGGAACACGGAGAAAATATTCTTACTCCCCTCCCTCAAGGGGAAATAATAATAATGATAATGAATAATAATAATAATAATAATAATAATTATTATTATTATTATTATTATTATTATTATTATTATTATTATTATTATTATTATTATTAAATATGTTCTGTCTTTGTTACTTGTGCAGTATTTTTTTTCCGATTAGTTTCCCATTATCACTGAGAACATGAGGTCATACTCAACATGGTATTTTAAAGGAAACTACTGCCAAACTAATTTGCGTGAGTCTGTATTTGTGAGATATGTCCTATACATCTTATGAAAACTTATGTAATTATCTTGCTAATATCTTAAGCAGTGTAAGTGTTTGTTACATATGTACAAATAAATCACAGTATGATTTAAACTTTAGATAAGATATAAAAATGAAAATACCTTTGATAGTACTATTAGTTAATGATAATAATAATAATAATAATAATAATAATAATAATAATAATGATAATAAAGAACTATATATAAAGATAATGTTTTTTGCCCATTACTCTCTCTCTCTCTCCTCTCTCTCTCTCTCTCTCTCTCTCTCTCTCTCTCTCTCTCTCTCTCTCTCTCTCTCTCTCTCTCTCTTTCTTTTCTCATGAATTTGAAGGAAGCAATATTACTCTTTGGAGATTTGACATGACGTTTTTTTAATAAAATTACGCCCAAAGTATGAAACCTTGGCAACTGTCGTCATTATAAATTGTTTTCTCGGCCATTTTTCGCTTAACATATTAAGCAAATACGGAGGGGGAGGCGGAGGAGGTGGGAGTAGGAGGAGGGGGGTAGTAGGAGGGGGGGTGTAGGAATGGGGGGAGACCCTCAACTGCAAAAGTACACATGATATAAATTCAAGTCTTGGGTACGTAGAGTACGAATTGGGTGCCATAAAGCAAGAGGAGGAAAGAGAGGAGTAGAAGTCAAATAAAGAGTAAACTGGGGAAGAGGGTAATTATACATAAGACCTAGCAGAGGGTAGAACGTTAGATCCAAGAAAAGGGAGAGAGTATCAGGAAGCTAAAGGAGAGGTGGTTGGCTTAACTATCAGGAGGAGAGAGGAATGAGATGGAGAAAAATATATTTTAGGATCTGAGGTAAGGGGAGATAACGCTAGTAGAGGGGAGTATGGTAAAGCAAGGAGGCAAATTAGAAAAAAAAAACTCGAAAGGAAATGAGAGAAACTAATAATGTAATAGCGCACGGGCAGTATCAGCAAAGTACGAGTAAGTGTAGAAAAGCGCACAGACAGTTTCAGCAAAGTACGAGTAATGTAGAAGCGCACAGACAGTTTCAGAAAAGTACGAGTAATGTAGAAGCGCACAGACAGTTTCAGTAAAGTACGAGTAATGTTGTAGCGCACAGACAGTTTCAGCAAAGTACGAGTAATGTAGAAGCGCACAGACAGTTTCAGCAAAGTACGAGTAATGTAGAAGCGCACAGACAGTGTCAGCAAAGTACGAGTAATGTAGAAGCGCACTTGCAGTTTCAGCAAAGTACGAGTAATGTAGAAGCGCACAGACGGTGTCAGCAAAGTACTAGTAATGTAGAAGCGCACAGACAGTTTCAGCAAAGTACGAGTAATGTAGAAGCGCACTTGCAGTTTCAGCAAAGTACGAGTAATGTAGAAGCGCACAGACAGTGTCAGTAAAGAACGAGTACTGTAGAAGCGCACAGACTGTTTCAGTAAAGTACGAGTAATGTAGAAGCGCACTTGCAGTTTCAGCAAAGTACGAGTACTGTAGAAAAGCGCACAGACAGTTTCAGAGAAGTACGAGTAATGTAAAAGCGCACGGGCAGTTTCAGTAAAGTACGAGTAATGTAGAAGCGCACAGACGGTGTCAGCAAAGTACTAGTAATGTAGAAGCGCACAGACAGTTTCAGCAAAGTACGAGTAATGTAGAAGCGCACAGACAGTGTCAGCAAAGTACGAGTAATGTAGAAGCGCACTTGCAGTTTCAGCAAAGTACAAGTAATGTAGAAGCGCACAGACAGTGTCAGTAAAGAACGAGTACTGTAGAAGCGCACAGACTGTTTCAGTAAAGTACGAGTAATGTAGAAGCGCACTTGCAGTTTCAGCAAAGTACGAGTACTGTAGAAAAGCGCACAGACAGTTTCAGAGAAGTACGAGTAATGTAGAAGCGCACAGACAGTTTCAGTAAAATACGAGTAATGTTGTAGCGCACAGACAGTGTCAGTAAAGTACGAGTAATGTAGAAGCGCACAGACAGTGTCAGTAAAGTACGAGTAATGTAGAAGCCAGTTTCAGTAAAGTACGAGTAATGTTGTAGCGCACAGACAGTGTCAGTAAAGTACGAGTAATGTAGAAGTGCACAGACAGTTTCAGTAAAGTACGAGTAATGTAGAAGCGCACAGACAGTGTCAGTAAAGTACGAGTAATGTAGAAGCGCACAGACAGTGTCAGTAAAGTACGAGTAATGTAGAAGCGCACAGACAGTTTCAGCAAAGTACGAGTACTGTAGAAGCGCACAGACAGTTTCAGAAAAGTACGAGTACTGTAGAAGCGCACAGACAGTTTCAGTAAAGTACGAGTACTGTTGTAGCGCACAGACAGTGTCAGTAAAGTACGAGTAATGTTGTAGCGCACAGACAGTGTCAGTAAAGTACGAGTAATGTAGAAGCGCACAGACAGTTTCAGCAAAGTACGAGTAATGTAGAAGCGCACAGACAGTGTCAGTAAAGTACGAGTAATGTAGAAGCGCACAGACTGTATCAGTAAAGTACGAGTAATGTAGAAGCGCACTTGCAGTTTCAGCAAAGTACGAGTAAGTGTAGAAGCGCACAGACAGTGTCAGCAAAGTACGAGTAATGTAGAAGCGCACAGACAGTTTCGTCACTGGTCTAGATCTAACGAAATTTATAATTATTAAACTTAATAAGGATTTTTCTCTACTGTAAATGATATATGAATAATGGAGCATGAGTGCCAGTGACATTTTGCCTGCATTTTATGCAATATATATGATAAGTCATTATTGCTAACATTGTTCATGCCTCCGTTTGGATAATATATAAATTATAAACAACTTCCAACGGTATGAAATATACATAATAAATTATGAGTGCCAGCAATATTTTTGGCTACATTGGATGTAATATACAGAAAGGAGTCTTAGTACCACCAATATTTTTGGCTGCTTTGGAAGAAATGTTGCTGATAAAGCATGAGTGGCAGCAATATTTTTGCCTGCATTTTATATGATATATGTAATAAATCTTAAGTGCCATCCGTGTTTGGATGTAATATACATAAAAAAAAAAAGCTAGAGTGGCAGTGATACTCTTGCCTACCTTAGATAAGATGTTCCGGTTTTACGTCACGGACTCCCTTTTCTACCAATGGCTAGGACGGTTGCCTTCTTGCAAAGGACTTGCTTTGGCAGATGTAATCGTTACCCTGAGTGCATGCCCTTGCTAACCTCAGACCGTGCCTTAGATAAGATATGTATAATAAAACGTTGCTGCCTGCAGTGTTTTTACCTGCAGAGGATGAAATGTACATGTAGTCACCGTGGCTCAAGCGGTAGCGTCCTCGACTCTGAGGCGTCAGGTTGAGGGTTCGCGCCCCGTCACGGTCTTAGGTTAGCAAGGGCATGCACTCAGGGTAGCGATTACATCTGCCAAATCAAGTCCTTAGCAAGAAAGCAACCGTCCTAACCCTTGGTAGAAAAGGGATACCGTGACGTAAAACCGGAACAAGGATGAAATGTACATAATAAAGTGTGAGTGCCGGCAATATTTTTGCCTGCATACTCGGATGAATGCCAGAAGTTTTCGTAATTATGCGAGTGTAAAACGTCCACAAAATTACTCTGGCTTGAATGAAATATTAGATAACATTTTTGACGTAATGAAGTAATGCTGGATTTTGAACTTATTTTGCGACAGAAATTGTGAAATTGTGGAAATAATGAATTAACTGAACGCGCAGAAATACTCAAGATTTACACCAGTCTACGAAGAAGACAGGCAAAAGCCATTTCCTGGATTAAGATGAATTTTAAAAGTAGATAAATGGTTTAAGCTATGTGACTAAAAATATCAGTACTGACACACAAACACATACGTACACACAAGCATCTCTCTCTCTCTCTCTCTCTCTCTCTATATATATATATATATATATATATATATATATATATATATATATATATATATATATATATATATATATATATATATATATATAGAGAGAGAGAGAGAGAGAGAGAGAGAGAGAGAGAGAGAGAGAGAGAGAGAGAGAGAGAATATGAATACGTCATTTGAGCATCAGTGGCTATGAGTTTTTTAAGCAGCAGTCACTACGTTTGTAGTAGTATAGGTCCCTCGGTATCTGCAGCAGAACGCATTGACAGCAGCTGCATTGCAGCAGCAACAGCTGTGGATGACGACACAGCAGAGCTGACAAGGATATGTGAGTGCTGACTTAGATTATTTTTGTTTTACTCTTATTAACAGCATAAATTTATATATATATATATATATATATATATATATATATATATATATATATATATATATATATATATATATATATATATATATATCCAGTATCATTATTAATGTTTTATAATTCAACGCATAGGGGAGCAAGCCGGCTTAACCCGGGACCGGGCTCAAGCTCGAATGAAACGAGAGGGTTGGTATTGGAAAGGGCATTTGGCTGTAACCGTTTAGTAGTCTCCGTGGCAAAATGGTAGCGTCCGCGACTTTGGGGCGGCAGGTCGAGGGTTCACGCCCCGTCAGTGACTGAGGTTAGTAAGGGCATACACTCAGGGTAACAATTATATCTGCCAAAACAAGTCCTTAGCAAGAAGGCAACCGTCCTAGCCCTTAGTAGAAGAGGGAGTTCGTGACGTAAAACCGAATGCATTTGGCTGTAACCCTTCAAGCCAAAACCAACCATAGTTTTCAAGAGAATATTAGTGGAAACAGAAACTACGTAACCAGCAAGGTTAAAAACTCCTGAAAAACTACGAGTGTTAATATTTTGAGGTTAAAATATCTATCTATCTATACATGAGCCATTTTTCTCCTTAGAAGGTTAGTGGCTGAGTCAAGGCTGAACCTTTCTCAATTGCTTGTACTCCTAAATAGAGAGACGATATCAAAGTAAGAGGAATTTTTGATTTGTTAGAGACAAACTTTCATGGACGAAACGATCTTTTGTTGATATTGATTATTTAAGCTAAAGTCAAATATTTAAACACTTATACTCCTTTTTTTAAGAGCTCACTTTCTTCATTATATTTGAATTGTTCAGGTTAGCAAGGGCATGCACTCAGGGTAACGATTACACCTGCTAAAACAAAGTCCTTCGCAAGAAGGCAACCATCCTAGCTCTTGGTAGAAAAGGGAGTCCGTGACGTAAAACCGAAACATATTTGAATTGTGCATTTGCCGATTATATTAAGGTTTACTTACTTTAAGAGAGAGAGAGAGAGAGAGAGAGAGAGAGAGAGAGAGAGAGAGAGACGAAAGAAGAAAATTGCTTTTTTTTTTATTTCATTATGAGTTTATGCATAGTATGCAGCCTCTTATATATATATATATATATATATATATATATATATATATATATATATATATATATATATATATATATATATATATATATATATATTATGATTGTGACACCAGGACGGGATAAAAAAATTATAAAATAAAACAGCCGTCATCGGGCCTGGGCACGAAGAATACATAAAGTAAAGAGAAACAGAGATGGAGAGTGTAATGACTTGTCAGATGTGAAGGGATAATAAAAGATGTATTGCAAGATTGTACTTATCATTGTCTTTTTTTATTTTGTATTTTTATTTTTTAATTGTGTATTTTATATTTAGTAACTTGTCCCACCCTAGGATCCCCGATTTTGTCTTAACAGGATTTATCATAGCTTCATCTTATGGCATTAACAATTCTCTCTCTCTCTCTCTCTCTCTCTCTCTCTCTCTCTCTCTCTCTCTCTCTCTCTCTCTCTCTCTCTCCTCTCTCTCTCTCTCTCTCTCTCTCTAATAATCTGTTTATAATTACGTTTATATAACAATTGTATTGTACCTATTATGTAATAACCGTTATTATTGATGGAATAAAGAATTTTGACTTTGACTCTCTCTCTCTCTCTCTCTCCTCTCTCTCTCGTCTCTCTCTCTCTCTCTCTCTCTCTCTCTCTCTCTCTCTCTCTCTCGCTCTCTCTCTCTCTCTGCCAAACATTACCCTCACTTAAATCTCATCTTTTAAATCACCTACTTAATAAGCGATTTTAGTCTCATTATTATCCTCCCATTGGGTAGACGAAGTGTACGTATGCTTATTTTAATGTGTAAATTTTTTGATTTGTGTGCTTTGCAAATTTCATTTGTTTTATTTTGACATTTTACATTGTAATTTGTAATTAGATTAATTATCATGTAATAGCCATTTTTGATGGAATAAAATTTTTGACTTTGACTTTGACTTTGACTCTCTCTCTCTCAATTAATAATCTGTTTATAATTACGTTTATATAACTATTGTATTGCACCTATTATGTAATAACCATTATTATTGATGGAATAAAGAACTTTGACTCTCTCTCTCTCTCTCTCTCTCTCTCTCTCTCTCTCTCTCTCTCTCTCTCTCTCTTCTCTCTCTCTCTCTCTCTCTCTCTCTCTCCATGTCCTCAACTTTAGTATGGATTCTCCCTTCTCTTCTCTTCTGGTACTTGTCCAAGATAAGGCGTGTATGAGCACTGACTGGATGTACATTCCATTTCTCTTAAACTTAAAAGAACAGTCACTGTTGCCTTAGTCGAACCCGGAAATTTTAAAGATACTGTTCCAGTAGTGGTTCCACTCATTTAATAATGTACTAGTTTAGTCTGCTGAATTGATGATGGCTACCACATGAAGAACAGCGCTTCTTTTTCTCTTCAACCACGTTCTGAGGTTAGCAAGGGCATGCACTCAGGGTAACGATTACATCTGCCAAAACAAGTCCCTCCTAGCCCTTGGTAGAAAAGGGAGTACGTGACGTAAAACCGGAACAAACAAAAAAACTTGGGAGCTTCTAGCTTCTGGTTATGTAATTCTTTTACCACCGTGCGGAACCGGCTAAACTTCACGGAACCGTGATAGCTGCTAGTTTTTTTTTTCTTCATGTTTTGTTGTTAATATTACCTACTTTTTCCAAGATAATCAGTTTTGTTTTCTACTGTATTAATTATATATGCTATAATTCTCATTTATTGCTTCAGCTTCGTCATATTTATTTAGAATTCTAAGCGTAATTCTTAACATTATATCTAGCATTCATCTCTGTTCACATAAATAATTGTCACAGGAAATGCTAAGATGTTTTCAGCTTTATCTTTTCACATTATATATATTGCAACACCTCTGCGATTCAATTAGCAACCTAAAAATCTATTCCATTCCTTTTATAAGTTCATTCTGATTTTTCTACAACTGAAGTTTATTATTGACTTGCAAAGTGCAGTTATATAACTGTAATTGCTTGGTAAGTGAGTTTATAGTGTACTGACTATTGTCTCTTGGACAATTATTTTGAATAACTATGATACAAAGTTTTTCAGACTACGTTTTACAAGTCTACTGGCATTAAAAGAGACATTTAGGGACATGTTCACATATAGATGTTCTTCCAGAAACCGTCATTATCATCGCTAATTAGGTCAACAGCTTTTAACTTGATAATCAATCAGTATTTCTATATTGGTCTGGAATTATACGTCTGAAAAAGATTTGTAGAAAAATTCCATTAAAATATCTTATGTATTACTGATTAGTTCGACTGGAAATGAAAAATTGATAGATTTGTCTTATATGAATATTGCATTGCTAGCTAAGTCAATAGTTATGTAAAAAAAGAATTGCATTAAGCAAGCACTGCAATAACACTCTATGGCATTTTGAATTGGTCAGTACTAAAGTTGATCATTATTTAAAATGATCAACTTTAGTACTGACCAATTCAAAATGCCATAGAGTGTTATTGCAGTGCTTGCTTAATGCAATTCTTTTTTTACATAACTATTGACTTAATTCCGAAGTCAGTAAAAAGTTGGAAATATGGTATGCAATAGTCACAATTATCTCTTTGGCCCGATTTCTTAAACAGTGTAAACCTAGGATACCAAATTGTTAGTTAGCTAGACACACACAAATGGATTTCATAAACGCAACTGACGCGGTTCTGTGTATGGCTAGGATCCCGTACGGGATCCCAGCCATACACAGAACCGCGTCAGTTGCGTTTAGCAATCCATTTGCGTGTGTCTAGCTAACTAACAATATGGTATCCTAGGTTTACACTGTTTAAGAAATTGAGCCTTTGATATATTCAGTAATTATAGTCCTCCGAAATAGATTTTCAGAGATGTAAACTTTTTATTATTGCATCATCATTGTACATACATGTATGCATATACACATGTGTCACTTCTCCTTGTAAGGGGGTGACCGAGCCAAGAAACGCACATTCACCACAATCCACACATGCCTCAACCACTCTTCGCAGCTCCTTTGGAATAAAGGGTTGCCACGTCTTCCCCTTTGCCATCCTGCTTGGGTCACCCACAAGGTAGACGGGTAAGGATAGTCTACAATGGGGACCGACAGCCGCAGCTGGTTTACCCCCACTGCTTCATCACACGGCAACTCCCCTCACACCCATCCACCACATTATTGTATGTCCAATTAAAATTCAACCTCTTTTTACAGAAGCTCAAAGCTCAAGAAAATAAAATCATCTGCAATTCTCGTCAAGTGTCAAGTATTGGCGACCTCTTTTTGTTTTATTTTTTTTTTCCCTCTGGTAATTATCTTAAGGAATTTTCCACTTATCTTCAGTGTTGAAATCATAGCTTTATAACCTTATACCAGATAACGAATGAATGAATGAATGAATTAATGAATAAATAGATAAATAAGTTATTCAATAAAAGAAGAAAGAAAGCAAGAAAATTAATATCTTATTATAAATGACAATTTCCAACCAAATTTTAAAAGAAATAGTGTGGTAGTTTAGGCATTCAAAATGTAATATTTAAGACGATAGTCTAACGGAAGTTTCAGGGTACTCTGTTAGGCTTATATTAGTTCGTGAGTTAGAAGGTCTGTAAGAGTCATCTATTTACCAGGAGAAGGGGAGTAACTTGCACAGGGCACTTTTCCGTGAGCACAGTTAGGTGATTACAATTAGGTAAAAAAAAAAAAAACACACACACCTGGAGACGGGGAGTTTTGAACATAGGGTGTTTTTCCTAGAGGACAATTAAATAAATACAGTTATCTATCTATCTACCTTGGCTGTTTCCCCCTTTAATTGGGGGGTAGCCGACATCAAGAAAGGAAAACAAATAGGGGGATTACTTTGCTCTGTGGGCTATGACGAGGGAGCTAGCGACCGTTCAGATGGCACTGCTGGAGTGCCACAGTCCATCCTCCCGGCTCTTCCACAACCTGTGTCGCTTCACAACTGCCAACTCCTTCTACTGCCCCTACCACAGGGCTACCTCTGTAAGATGCAGCCCCGTGGTAACAGCAGATGCCCATAAGAGCTGCGTCACAATCGCTCGCCACTCATTCCTATTTCTAGCACGCTCGCTTGCTTCCCTCACATCCATCCTCCTATCATTCAGGGCTCTCCTTACTCCATTCATCCATCCAAACCTAGGCCTCCCTCTAGTATTTCTCCCATCAACTCTCGCATTCATCTCCTTTTTCAGCAGCCTTTCATCATCCATCCTTCCCACATGGCCAAACCATCTCAGAACATTCATATCTACTCTGGCTGCAATTTCTCTCCTCACACCCGTTCTTGCTCTCACCACTTCATTCCTAACCCTATCCAATCGAGATACACCAATCATACTCCTCAGGCATTTCATCTCAAACACAATTAGTTTCCGTCCCTCACTTACTTTCATACCCCATAACTCTGATCCATACATCACAGTTGGCACAACCACTTTCTCATACAAAACTTTCTTAACATTCATTTCCAACCCTCTATTCTTCATCAGTCCTTTCAATGCACCCAACACTTTACAGCCTTCATTCACTCTGTGACACACATCTGCCTCCACTCCACCATTTGCAGCTATAACCGAGCCTAAATACTTAAACTGATTAACCTCCTCAAGTGTCTCTCCATTCAACATAACATTCAATCCAGCGCCATCCTCATTTCTTGTATACCTCATAACCTTACTCTTTTCCACATTCACTCGCAAACTTCCTTCTCTCACACACCATTCCAAATTCTGACACTAACTGACACAGCTTCTCAAACCTCGACCACGCACACAAAATCAATAGTTATATGCATTTGGCTGACTTTTTTTTTTTTTTTAAGGTATGCCTTGAAGAGAATTCCAGAGACTATCAAAAGATTATTTGAAGTTCCTATTTATTTTCTGTATACTTAATTGCCACACTTCAGACTGGTACGTAGAACATCTCTTCACCAGTGCCCTTGTGGATATGAAGAAAAGAGTTATGACACCCGACTCGTTCTGTATGGACAGTATATTGAAACAGTAACTCATAAATTCCGTCTTGTTCGTTCTGCAGAGCTTATTAAAATTACGAAAATGGTCGGCCTCAATTAATTATTCTTAATTGCTCATATCGCTGTCATATTCACATTGATTTTCCCTACCAGCTTATTTTTTTTTATTATAGCTTAATTTAATTTATATATATATATATATATATATATATATATATATATATATATATATATATATATATATATATATATATATATATATATATACATTTTATTTTTTTTTATTTTTTTTTCTAAAATAATGATTTCCAATATCAGAATGCATTTAGTAGAATTTTGTTTCAGTGCACGACCCTCTCTCTCTCTCTCTCTCTCTCTCTCTCTCTCTCTCTCTCTCTTCTCTCTCTCTCTCTCTCTCTCTCTCTCTCTCTCTCTCTCTCTCTCTCTCTCTCTCTCTCTCTCGTTCGTTCTCTGCCCATAACCTTGGTTATTATTAATTATTAAAGATAGATTATAATATCCGATTTCTAATTAGTACCTTTATATTTGAATATAGAAATGATTAAATATTGATTAATCATTAATTATATTTGTATCGAATCCAGACACTTGATTCGACGGTCAGGTCTGGTGACATTTTCCTGCTTCTCTGTCAAGAAGAGGATCAAAGAAAAGTCAAAAGAGAGAGAGAGAGAGAGAGAGAGAGAGAGAGAGAGAGAGAGAGAGAGAGAGAGAGAGAGAGAGAGAGAGAGAGAGACTAAAATAGGCAGACGGTAAAAAATTGAAAGCACAGAGTGAGAACATGAGAATATTTTAATATTTAACATAAGCTGTAAGGCTGTTATTGTTGCTCTTAAAAAGCTTGAGCTCACATTTTCATATACTTTTTTAAAAGTAAATTTTGTCATTTGAAAAGTAAATCTAGTGAGAATATTTTTTTTATCTACCAGGTCTCAGTACCCTAACTACTGTACTATCATCACCTGCGAGACAGGTCCCCGAGTACCTCCCAGAAACCATTTATATATCATTTCTCTCCCAGAGCCTCGTGAGAAGACTAAGAAAAGGCATCCTTTACGTGACAGCTCTTGTCAAATTTGCCTAACTGGACTGAATAGTAGGCCATTAGGTAAATCTTTATCTTTACGCTCTCAGGCTTTTCCAATGGCAACAATAGAAGGCTTACAACTTATTTTCTATATTCTAAAGACCTTAAGCTGTAAGCTTGTAATTGTTGTCCTTTGGAAAGCCTGAATTCGTAAAGATTATGTACCATAAATAAGTTCTTTTATCAAATAGTGTACTATTTTGTCCTTTGAGCTAAAATGACTAGAGCTTTCACAGGGATGCTTCTAGCCTCTATGTCTCCGTAAGAGATTTTGCTGGAAAAATGCTATCCAAATGTTCTGTTGGAGGCTTACAACTTATTTTCAGTATACCAAAGACCTTAAGCTGTAAGCTTGTAATTGTTGTCCTTTGGAAAGCCTGAATTCGTAAAGATTATGTTCCATAAATAAGTTCTTTTATCAAATGGTGTACTGTTTTGTCCTCTGAGCTAAGTTGACTAGAGCTTTCACAAAGATGATTCTGGCCTCTCCTTCGTCTCCGTAAGAGATTTTGCTGGAGAAATGCTATCCAAATGTTCTGTAATTCGAATTTGTGTTTGGGGGTTGTTGTATAGTAAGGGGGGGGGGAGACCTGAATTCATCTAGCACTACAGTCTTCTTTGTTTTCTTTATCAACAGCTTTTTCAATGTTCTTATGAGTATTCATTATTTTTCATATTGTTTCAATAATTGTACATGGGGTTTAATGTGCAAGAGGGCACTGACTCTGATATATAAATGTTCCCTTTACATATTGTATCTTAATGGGCTCTTGAAAGCTAAGTTTGGTTTTATGCTCTTTCTTACACCAATTCTCTCCATTGAGTTGTTTTACTCTTCCAGTGGCTGGACTAACTAGATGTGACTATCAGATAACATTAATTATACTTGATTGATTTCTTGGTGCAGACTTTATTAGCCATTTTTACATTTAAAAAAAATAAGAATTAAATGATTAAACTACAAAAATCACAAATTGTCACCAGAATACTCTAACTATTACTTTTTAATTAATAAGTGCTATTCAAACTGGGTGGACGGTCCACTTTAGGGTGGACAAGATTAAGCTGTCGGGTGGGCAGGGGGTAGACTACAATTTTATTATGTAATTGTGTGGAGTAAATAGATTACATACAAAGATAAGAAATAAACTGGCTTTTTTCTACTGCCGTAGGCTTTAGAATAAGATATATAAGATCAGGAATGTGAGATATTACAGCAGTTGAAAGGTTAGGGTGGACAGAGTTTTTAATAATTTACCCTAGGGTGAACGACACTGAAAAAAGTTTGAAGAGCACTGCAACTGTGTGATGGTCTAACATATTCACTGATGATGGATGCGTAAACATCTTGTTCCATTCCAATACCTTTCTCCAATCACATTATTGAGCACATCGATAATATGAATACAGAGCTTCAGGACATTCATATATGTGCTTATTATTGTTTAAGATATAATTTTACTGTCCATTTCACTAATGCACCTCTATTTCTAGTGTTGGACTCGTTTATCCTTGTAGATTTGGAAAGACTAGGATATGACAGACACAACTTGTTGTTCCTCTCATATATCTTTCATGATTAAAGGAATACCTTTTTGTTCTTTTTTAAGATTAATGCAGGCTGGTACTCCATTTTTTGGCATTCGGAACCGACAAATGTTCAACGCAGTCAACCACGGTTAATGTACAGTTGGCCCAGAAACATCCTTGAATATAGGAGAAGAATGTATTGTATTGCTGGAGACTCCAGTTTTAATTTACTTGAGGTAACATTCTCCTGCACCCAAGCAAGATAATTGGAAAATTTTCAATGAAAAAAGATAGAGAGTAAAAGGCATGATATAGATAATCTAATAGTAAGATGTAGAAAGTATGTCTATTCATATGTGTCAGGCATCATGCTAGAACCTAGCTTCCTCTAACCACTGGGGTAGTACTCGTTTTTTGTGCTGTGTTTGTGTTTATGTAATTGTATTTCTCTTAATGTGATCACGGGAAAAAGCCTTAAGCAACTCTTACACTTGGCAGACTTTGGAGCTGATGCCTCGAAAACCTGATTGGTCATGCCCACTAGAGTTTATTAAAAGTTTGTTGCCAGGTGCTACAAGTAAATAATAAGCACACACAGAGTTTAACCAACTCGAGTATAAGTTATCAGGAGTATGGAAGGAGTTGTTACAATGTTACTAAGAGTAGTATTGAATACAGCGGTTCACAGAACGAAATAAATGAGAATTCTCACAAGTGAAAAGGTGTTATCACTAGTTATTAATAGATGTGCTACAAGTTTGTGATATGTTGCTGATGGTATAGCTGTGATATGAGCATTTTTTTTTTATTTAGGGGCAGTCTAAAATCTGTCTCATACTGGCACTCTGACAGTCACTCACAGATTATAAGAAAAAAATTCTGGATGTTCTAGAGGAGGAAATGCTTTATGCAGTTACTGCAGTAACCATCTTTGTCAGGATGCACTGTAAAAGTCAGATGAGAATCCAGTCTCTATTGACAGGGTACATCAGGACCTGGTCTTGATTCATTGAAAGCCTGAGTATGGCCAGTCTGGGTGTTTCTTGGCAGAGTTTGCTGAGGAAACAGCTACGG
>JAXCGZ010009434.1:205000-215000 GCA_037179515.1 Halocaridina rubra
CGAGTAAATACGAGTTACTCCCGAATATTCACTTCTTACAAAGAGTCCACCCGAGGTCACTACGAATCTCTACGAGCTATCACGAGTTGGTTAGCGTCTCCTGGAGTACGATATACCCATAAGTTAAGCACTTAAGTTGCTGTGAGGCTGCGTCAAGGAGCAGGAATTAGCAGTCAGCAGTGATATACATGGAAGTTCGTCAAGTTTACTGCGAGTTTGCTATGATACACCTGAGTTAGAAACGAGCCTGCTACGAGAATCTCGAATTGCTCTAAAACATGAAGATTTAGCATCCGCTAGGGACTACATAACCCTACGTTTGGGATTCGGGAGTCATTTGGAAATGAAAAACTATGGCAGGATGAGCCAAGAGAACAAGAAGGGGAAAGGTAAAATCTGGAGAAGAGGAGATTCATCATAAGCACTATTCCTCTGAGAATTCAGATGCTGAACACCAATTGGAGACAAAGGACCCCAGGGAAGAAGATTCTGAGCCTGGTTCTTTGCAGAAGAATAGTCCAACCACCACAAAAGTTACGGTTCTCTTTCTATGCCTAACATCAACACCGAATATTTTTGGATATTCGTTACACTTGTCTTATTATCCCTTCACATCTGACAAGTCACAACAGTCCCCATCTCTATTTCTCTATGTTTTCTTCGTGCCCAGGCCTGATGAGGGTAGATTTTTATTTTTTTTTATTTTTGGCCTGTCCTGGTGTCACATTCATAAAAAAATAAAATCTGCTAGCATTGATTCTAGCATTTGTAGTACCCAATGGCATCACTTTAAACTCCCACCACAACACCACCTTTCTCTCACCTCGAATTCTTCTAAGTTTAGCTAATATTTACCCAAGAGATGGGGACAAGGGTATATTCTCAAAGTACCATCTGATCACCTGAAATTTCATATCAAGGAAGTTTTCTTTATATACAGCTACCATTATATAGTTACAAATACACATGACATTTAACACTGTACACAAAATAACAGTAATTAAAAAGAAGTACTAATAATGAAGATATTGGTATAGAATAAAGATATTCACACCTGCCATTGGCACAAATGTCATCATATAGGAACTTGTACTTTACATCAACCAGCACCAACAGGTCTGTGGAGCAGAAACCCTTGTTGTAATAGTGTGAGCCTGCATTTGCTGGACAGTAGATGATGGCAATGTATTTCCCATCAACGATGAAAATAGTGTTGCTAGAGTTCTGCTGAATAGGAATACTCTTCATTGACAAACTTCCACACCTATGGTGTAATGGTGCACTGCAAGACCACATCCTATAACTCAGTTCTTCAGGGAAAATCTTGATTGTCAAAGTGATTTTGGCATCCAATAGTCAAACTCCAGGCATATATAGGAGTCTCTGGTAGCAAGGTACCCAAGGGTAATAGCCAACCACAGTCCACGCTCTAGAGATGTCCCCATAAAGATGTCCCTCCTCTCAATACATGAGCCTACACATGAAAGATCTTCGAAGAGCTCGGGATCCAGAAGGTAGAAGTTCTTGAAACCTGGCTTATCTTCCTCAGCATACTCTGCCAAGAAACACCCAGATTGGCCATACTCAGGCCCTCAATGAATTAAGACCAGGTCCTGATGTACCCTGCCATTAGAGACTGGATTCTCAACTTACAGTGTATCCTGACAAAGATGGTCACTGCAGAAACTGCATAGAGCATTTCCTCCTCTAAAATATCCAGAATTTTTTCTTGTGATCTGTTAGTGACAGCCAGAGTGTCAGTATGAGACAGATTTTAGACTACCTTAAAGAAAAAATGCTCATATCACAGCTATACTATCAGCAACACATCACAAACTTGTAGCACATCTATAAATAACTAGTGATAACACCTTTTCACTTGTGAGAATTCTCATTCATTTCGTTCTGTGAACCGCTGTATTCAATACTACTCTTAGTAACATTGTAACAACTTCTTCCATACTCCTGATAACTTATACTCGGGTTGGTTAAACTCTCAGTGTACTTATTATTAACTCGTAGTATCTGGCAACAAACTTTTACTAAACTTTAGTGGGCATGACAAATCAGGTTTTATTAATTAAACAACGAAAGGTTAAGGTCGCGAAATTAATAAGTACTATATATATATATATATATATATATATATATATATATATATATATATATATATATATATATATTAGTGTGTGTATGTATATATGTGTGAAGAGAGAGAGAGAGAGAGAGAGAGAGAGAGAGAGAGAGAGAGAGAGAGAGAAACTCAAGTGACTTAGTACCCTAAAGTGGGTACTAAAGAGAAAATTGCAAATAATCACGTGACCAAATGGGCAGTTCTTGATTCCCGTTCATTTCATGCCAGAACAGGAAGAAAGTTCAACATGACAAAATGCAATAACATCTTCGTGAAATGTAATGGCGTCACAATCATAAAAAAAAAATTGGCATATTAGATTAAATGGTTAGGCTATACGATTAACTGGTAACATATTTCTGCGTGTTGTAAAAGGCGATATATAGGAATGAGATTAGAACAGGAGGGATATGCAACCAGGCTTTTCTAATATGTATTTTTTGCCATAGGACAAGTGCTACATCCTTCGTCTCATTCCAAGATCGTTTTCATCGGTGTTATATAACTGCCTGATGATGGAGGCATACACTTGATGTCTCCATTAAGCTTTTGCAAGAAAATAATTTCTGACTAGGAAATCTGTTACCTCTTTAGGGATATATATTTTTGTTTATAAGTCAAATAACTGTACATGGACACTTCCAGTGATATGCAGTTGTTAACATTACATTCTGTATGTGTTCATGTATAAATCATATGTTCCTTTGGGGATATTTGAGTCATGGTGTTTTTAGACTAAATTATGCAGGACTCTGATCCTCTCATACCTTAAGCATTCGGAGGTACTCTTCCTTTATTTTACACATAGGCCTATATACACATATATGTATGTATGTTTGCATGCATTTATGTATGTGTGTATGTATGCATACATGTATGTATGTCTGTAGGTGTGTATGTATGTATTGCAGACTATTTCCTGTATGAATTACAGTGGTTGTCTAAACTCATCATCAGAAATTCATTGGCTAATTTCTCATCTCACCTTTAATTATGAGAACTAATTAAATGCAATTTCTCATGTATTCTGGTATCTGTGACTCATAATGAATATCTTTTTTGTTTAGAAAGAGACTCTGACAGAAATTTATCCAACTTGCTTATGCTTTCCATCCAAAAGTACGATTAAACGGGGCCAGAATTGGTAAAATTTTCCAGCAGAAGGAAACAGATTTCATCCTTCATATTAAATTCTGATTAGAAATGGAGATGAATTTGAAATGTCGTTTGGGAATAAATACTGATATATTTTAGGCAGATGGAAATCTGGATTGCCATGCCGTAAAAACCTTATCCGCTATGGATATGTTGATACATTGGCCCGATTTCTCAAACAGTGTAAACCTAGGATACCATATTGATAGTTAGCTAGACACACAGAAATGGATTTCATAAACGCATCTGACGCAGTTCTGCGTATGGCTAGGATCCCATGTGGGATCTTAGCCATACACGTAACTGCGTCAGATGCGTTTATGAAATCCATTTGTGTGTGTCTAGCTAACTAACAATATGGTATCCTAGGTTTACACTGTTTAAGAAATCGGGCGATTACCTCTGCCATCATTCGCATACTTACATATATTTACATGGAATTTCCAAGAATATTTTTATATTATTATATTTCAGCTTCTCCATTCTTCATAGCTTTTTTGTTCGTCTTAAGCATTTACACTTAGCTTGCTTCTGGCCTTCGCAGTATCTTGTGTCCAGACCAAGTAGCTCTCAATTTTTAAGTAAAGAACTATTATATTTTTTCTTTAAGCTGTATGCCCTCGATCTTGCTGTACTCGATATATTTTGCAAGTATATACGTATATATATTAGATACTATAAGTTAGCCATTAAAAAAAATCATTTGAATGCATCGAATTATGAAAATTTTACATTGTATGAAAATAAATGGGTATAAATAACTTTAGATTCTGATTACAGAAATAGTCTGTTGAGTGTTTAAAAATAATGATAATAAATGTATTAGCCTATCGCTTTGTGAGAGTAAATACTAATGGCTTTAATATTTGAAATATTATATAATCCTAGACTCGATTTCTTAAACAGTGTAAGCCCAGGATACCATAATATTAGTTAGCTAGACTCACACAAATGGATTTCATAAACGCATCTGACGCGGTTCTGTGTATGGCTAGGATCCCCCCATGTGGGATCCTAGTCATACACAGAACCGCCTCAGATGCGTTTATGAAATCCATTGTGTGTGTCTAGCTAACTAACAATATGGTATCCTAGGTTTACACTGTTCAAGAAATCGGGCCGTATAGTTATTGGACGTTGCCATTGATAGTTGGACTGATAGATAAATAGATAGAGAGCTGATGGGTCTTCCTTAGTTTACACTGTTTAAGAAATCGGGCTCCAGAATTACTGGACGTTGCCAGTGATAATTGGACCGATAGATGAATAGATAGATATAGAGCTAATGGGCCTTCCTTAGAAATGGATAATGTATGTAGACGTTTACTTAGGTGCGGAGCGTGAAAAAAATATGTCAAATGCAAGGAAAAACATTTAAAGTTTCATCGGCGCTTTGGTGAAGGACAAGAATGATTTCTATACTTCATTACCGGTGTGTGTTTAAATACCTAGATTGTAATTACCTAATTGTGCTTACGGGAAAGAGCCCCAAGCTTGTAACTCCCCGTCTCCTGATCGGTTTCATTTTGTACTTAGTGATACTTATCATACTTGTCCTTAAAACTATTTTTCCACATATACTGAACTCATGTAAACCGAAAGTTCTGAGACATTAACAGGTATCTTCATTTTAGCTTTTTTTTTTTTTTTGTAAACTTCGTTTAAAGGAAACAGATTACTAACACTTTGTAGTGTTGCTAATCTTGTTTTTTTTCTTCTAGTTACTCTCTAGCGTTTTTGACCTTATCTCTGACTTAGTTCGTAGTAAACTTCGTTTAAAAGAAACAAATTACTAACACTTTGTAGTGTTGCTAATCTTGTTTTTTTTTTCCTTTAGTTACTCTCTAGCGTTTTTAAACTTATCTCTGACTTAGTTCGTAGTCAAAATCAACCGCTAATCGCTACATAAACATTTGGGTCACGCAAGGTATTCCAAGTTCAATTCCGATGGCTGTTCTTATTATATATCTTTGCCAGAATTTCTTGCGAACAAATGTAACTGTGTTTCTGAGGTCATTTTAGGAAACTCGTTGAGTACACAGCAGTAATGCGGGGACAGTAGTGGAAAAAGCATTTTCACAGTAACAATTCTGTTATTTGTATATCAATGCCCAACAGCCCATCCAGCAGCAGCGACCCTAAAACTTGAAGGAATGGTTTCTTATTTTCTTCATATTTTATTTTTACTTTTTCCCCTTTGGTATAGCAATAACCCCGCTAATATATATATATATATATATATATATATATATATATATATATATATATATATATACATATATATATATACATATATATATATATATATATATATATATATATATATATATATATATATATATATATATATATATATATATACATACATATACCGTGGCTGTTTCCCCTTTAAAAGTGGGGGTAGCCGACATAAAAAAAGAAACAGTTTGGGGAGCAGTTATACTCCCCTCTACTCTCCCTCTTCTTTGATGCCTCACAGGAGGTTGGTACAAGGGGGGGATTCCTAGTCCCCCGCCCCGTCCACTTTTAGTCGCCTTTTACGACACGCAGGGAATACGGTGAGGCTTTTCTTTGATATTATGCCCGCCCCACAGGACACTTGATCAATGCAGCATTCTTGGCACATGCTTTCGCGGCCAAGCTCCACATCCAAACCTGGAATGGGGTGAGTAAAACTAACCTATCAATGAAGAAAAAAAATAAAAATAAAACGAAAGTTATTGTGAAAATATCGTGGTAGATTGACATGTATACCTAACACCAAGAATAAATTAGACATACATCTCACCATATCCATGTTAATTCTCATATATGCCGAAAACCCAAGACAAAATGAACACACATCTTGTCATATCCATGTATCTTTTCAGGAATATAATAATAATAATAATAATAATAAGACTTTATTTCCAACGTACATTGGGTATTCAAATATGGGTGTACTATTAAAATTTACAAGTAAAATCTTCCTTTAAGAGTAACTTCTTAAGATTATATTTAAAAGTATACACTGAACCAGCATTTTTTAGTTCTCTGGGAATATGCAACAACGAGAATGATATGAACAGGTATCTCACCATATAAAGGTTAATTATTAGGAAATACCAACACTGAGTATATATATTATTTTTTTTTATGATTGTGACACCAGGACGGGCCAACAAAATAATAAAATAAAACAGCCCTCTTCGGGTCTGGGCACGAAGAATGCATAAAATAAAGAGAAACAGAGATGGAGAGTGTAATGACTTGTCAGATGTGAAGGGATAATAAAAGATGTGTAATGATTATCCAAGAATATTCAGTGTAGTTGTAGGCATAGAAAAAGAACCGTAACTGAAGGAAGACTTAACATCGAACTGTCCTGGACAGACCTATTTAAGTTCGAAAAACCTTCAGCTGTAGTATCGCAACGGGCGGCTGCTGCCATGAGCCAACCTACTACTCTGGATGAATTCAGAGCTCAGGCTACGCTTGATGTAGGAACACAGTGACAGTTCCCTCCAGTCTTGAGATTCCTTTCCATTTAGAATGGACGTAATAATTTCTATGCCTACAGCTACACTGAATATTCTTGGATATTCATCACACATCTTTTATCCCTTCACATCTGACAAGTCATTACACTCTCCATCTCTGTTTCTCTTTATGTATTCTTCGTGCCCAGGCCGATGAGGGCTGTTTTATTTTATACATATATATATATATATTTTTTTTTTGGCCCGTCCTGGTGTCACAATCATAATAAAAAAAAAATAGAGAAAGCAAAGAAAAGCAGTTTTACAAGTACCAGACAGAATTTTTTTTTTTTATGCTAAATTTTACCATGATGCTATTAGTCTCTTAAAATATTTCCCCCCCTCACCCCCACCCCTTGCACTCCTGTCTTTTTCTCTTCCATTGTCACTTCATTTGTAGTGAAGCGGCTATATTTAAGCTATATATATAGCCCTAGCCTAGAAAAAGTTGGAGAGAGAGAGAGAGAGAGAGAGAGAGAGAGAGAGAGAGAGAGAGAGAGAGAGAGAGAGAGAGAGAGAGAGAGAGAGAGAGAGATATATATATATATATATATATATATATATATATATATATATATATATATATATATATATATATATATATATATATATATATATATATATATATATAAGTAAGCACAAACTGTCAGCATATAGCACGAAACGGTAAGGAAGCCCATCAGTGAAAACATCACATAGAAAAAATAACACAATATTTCGGGTCCTAATTGGACCCCTTCTCAACAAATTCACTTGTGCTTGAGAAGGGGTCCAGTTAGGACCCGAAATATAGCGTTATATATATATATATATATATATATATATATATATATATATATATATATATATATATATAAATATAGATAGATAGATAGATAGATAGATAGAGAGAGAGAGAGAGAGAGAGAGAGAGAGAGAGAGAGAGAGAGAGAGAGAGAGAGAGAGAGAGAGAGAGAGAGAGAATAATAAAAGAGCAAATCGGCTGAATGAAGAAAAGGACAAGAATTGGTGAGCGTTTAAAAGTAAGGAAGGACTTAATGGTGATAGATTATCGTTTGATTTTGACGTTCTAAAGTTCCTCTAACACCTGTAGCACTTTCGTTTCCGATTAAACCATCCTTTTTTATCCCTTCTGTTGAATTGTTATTAGTTAAGGCTGTTCAAATCTCAACTTTTCTTTAGTTTCCCTAAAATACGAGAGCTTGGGGGCCATGGTGGCTCAGTGGTAGAGCACGCAAGAGTCAGATGACCGATGCGGGTTCGAGGTAAGGCATCTGGTCTTAATCCCCCTGCTCCAACCTCTCAACGTCCACCCCCATTCATAGAGACTAGATGTGACATAATAGAACGGTGCTTAGCTTTGGGGACCGCTGTAGCGTACCGGTAGTTTACTCTACTCAGGAAATGACCTTTGTTCAAGCTCACGGCGGAGCGATAGGAAGGCCATCCAGCCTTAATTCACAAGGTTCAATCCGTCTGTGTCAGCTCCAAATTGGGACTAATAGTAATACATGAAACGTAAAAAAAAAAAAAAAAAAAAAAAGAGAGAGAGAGAGCTGAGGGACAATAATTTTTTCTTTCTTTCTTGGAACCCAAGATCCTAGGAAATGGTGTTCCACAATTTCCTGCTATGCTTACAAGGGATATTAGACAAGAATGCTTAATAGGACAGGATATATTTCTCTTATCTTTATTTGGTCGTTTGCCTTTCACTGAACTAATGTAATTTTCTCTATCTGTCTGTATAACTACGTATCTGTTTATCTATCTATTTATCTATCTGTATCTATATCTATTCCTATCTATAGATATGGATATGTCTATCCATATATACATTTATTTATTTTATCTCTTTATTTATTGTTGAAACTAAGTTTGGTCCCAAATGCTAATTGTGTAGGATCAGAAGATTATATTTGCGATTAAAAGCCTTATCTTAATAATAATAATAATATTATTATTATTATTATTATTTCAGTCCATACATAAACTTCCAGCAATTAACCAGAGAAATATTAAAGGATATATATATATATATATATATATATATATATATATATATATATGCCATTAATATTTAATGGAATTTTTTATTTTTCTCGCTTCATGGCGTCCATTTTTATATTCATTTTTCCCGTCAGTAGTTTTAATCTTTTCCTCTAGTGCACGACTGTGTTTAAGTATTGCATTAATAGACATTTGAGGTAAGTATTCATTTTAACTAGAGCAGTCTCTTTAAAAAGTATGAACATTTTATATATATATATATATATATATATATATATATATATATATAATATACATACTGAAATGGAATAAATATATATATATATATATATATATATATATATATATATATATATATATATATATATGACACTAATTTGGTATTGGTATTCAATATCATTTCATGTATGATAGCTTATTCTTGTATGACTCGATTGAAAAATGTATGACGCAATTTAGGAAGAATAAGTTGCATCTTAGGTAAACGAACTTTTATTTCAGGTAGAGCTTCGAGACTGACACTTTTTTCTAATCGCATTCCGAGTTTTTTTTAAGGTACTGTTGCATTATAGGCTGCATACATTTAATGGCAAACTCATTGAAACAGTTAAGTTGACAGGGTTGTCTATAATATCCGGAGAAAATTTTCTTCTCGACACTGCCTATCTGTTTAGTATGCATTTTTTGTATGTATTTGCTGTTCTTCAGTATTATTTATGTTTTGCCTTAAAGAATACTGTTATATTAATTAAACAGAGCAGTTGTATATTATAGGGGTACATGATCTAATTAAGATTCGATACAAAACAATAATTTGTTTGGGATTTGTTTCAACCTTAATGCAATCTTTGATTTTTCTGAATTTATATGACCATTTTTACATGTATTACTTATTGACTAAAAAAAATTATATAAAACGCTGACCACGAGTTTCCTGTACTGGTGCACGCTTAGTTCCAAGAGCTGCGAGGTGTTTTGGGAGTTCCAAGACAGCTGCTTAAAGTCAGACCATCGGTAGACAGGCAAAGAAGGCCAAAATGAACTTGAGACGGTTCTCAAGTTTTTTTTATTTTTTATGATTGTGATACCAGGACGGGCCAAAAAATAAAATAAAATAAAACAGCCCCCACCGAGCCTGGACACGAAGAATACATTTAATAAAAAGTGACAGAGATAGAGAGTGTAA
>JAXCGZ010009434.1:220000-222500 GCA_037179515.1 Halocaridina rubra
CTCTGCCTTGTCCTTAACCTTTCTCTTTTCGTTCGTCTTTGTATTTTCTCGTGCTCGGGCCTTTATTGATGAGGGCAGATTTTGCCTGTTCCGGTGTTACAATCATAAAAAAAAGAAAAAAAAAAGATGGGGATGGAGCTATCCATGAAGCTTTTCTTGTGTACAGACTTGTTCCGAAAATTAGATGTGATGAGAAAGTGGAAAAAAAAAACAAAAAATCATGTGTTAAACTATGAATAATATAGGATTTTAAATTGTTAATAAAAACTTGAAGAGACCAGCTGTAAAGATTATTTTTGAAAAAGAAAAAGAAAATGTTCGTTACAAAATTTTCCACGATTTTTTTTTTTTTAATTATTATTATTGATTTATGAATGGGAGAATTAAAGAAAGCCCATCAAATTTAATGGCGACAAATATATATAATTGTATACAGTGAGATACTTTAGGAATATATATATATATATATATATATATATATATATATATATATATATATATATATATATATATATATATCTGTGTGTGTGTGTGTGACACCAGGACTAGCAAAAAAAAAAAAATAATATACAACTGCCTTCATCGAGCCTATTCTATGCCTCATCAACACAATATAGTCTTGGATATGCATTGCACATCTCTTACTACCCTTCACATATGACAAGTCACAACACTCTCCATCTCTATTTCTCTTCACCTTATGTTTTATAAGGTGAAGAGAAATAGAGATGGAGAGTGTTGTGACTTGTCATATGTGAAGGGTAGTTAGAGATGTGCAATGCATATCCAAGACTATATTGTGTTGATGAGGCATAGAATAGTTCTAATTTAATCTTACGTCTGAATTTTTAATTGGATTCAATATTGGAATTAGACGCTCAAAATGATTTTTCCACTTATGTATGGCGATCACTGCGTAGTATTCATGTTGTGTATATATATATATATATATATATATATATATATATATTATGCTATTTCACGTGACACACTTGAAGTTTGTAAATGTGAATGGTTATGGCTACGTAAGGAAATTGAAAGAAATTTTGAAATTCTTAGTACTTTCAAGATAATACACTTAAAAGTACTAAGAAGAAAACCTAATTAAAAATGGCTTAATGAACGTACTTCAATCAGGATTCACAAAGAAAAGAAGAAAAACACATACTCTTTATGTATTAAGACATTGTATTGAAAATAGTTTTAAGAGAAAATAGACACTTTTTGTTATTGCTATTAACTTTCAGAAGACTTCTGATTCTATTAATAGAAGTAAGCTAACGGAGACGATGATGGATTTTAATATTGATAGTAACGTTATTGAAATCATTGCAAATATATACTCTCATGACTGTACAGAACTTCTCGTAAACAATAAAAAGCAAGCAAAAATAGTAATAACCTCAGGAATAAGATAGGGTTACAATGGTTTGACAATATTTTTTCTGCTCGTTACTTATATAATTATAGAAAGGCTTCAAACTGAAGATTTAGGATAGAAAGATGAATTTCTCAAAATAGCAGCTCTATTCTTTGCTGATGATGGGCTTGAATTAGCTCAAAATTTAGATGAAACAAAAAGAACTGTAAGTATATTTACAGAAATAGCAGCCTCGTATGGATTGAAGATCAGTAAGCAAAAAAGCAATGTAATGATATATCACAGAAGAGAAGTATACCCAGAAATAATTGAAATTATAAAGGTAGTTGAAAATATAAAATATTTGGGAATAAAGATAACTGAAAAAAAGAATGTTTTAAAGATTATAGAAATGAGATGCATATTAAAAGCTATAGGCGGTTTTGCAAATATGACATACTCCACAGTAACTAACGCTTGTAATAAACTTTTAATCGGAAAAACTTTCTGGAAATCTATTGCGATGCCATCATTTCTTTATGCCTGCTGGCTAGTACAGTGGTAACGCGCTGGCTTCGCATTCACGAGGTCGAAAGATCGGTTCCCGTCCAAGACCGAGAGTTTAGCCTGTTTCCTGGCAGGTACTGCTGTGGTTGGGCACCACAGTGGGGGGGGTTGGGGCTTGCCCCGGCTGACGAATACCCATTATATTGTAATGGAAATAATGGTTTATTATTATTATTATTATTATTATTATTATTATTATTATTATTATTATTATTATTATTATTATTATTATTATGCAGCAGAAATATAAGAATACACAGATGAAGAATTAAAGATTCCAAAGAATAGACCACCAGGTGTACAGAGCCATTCTGGAATCACCAATTTATACTGCTAGTAGTGTACTGAGATCCGAGATTGGAGCTTCATTATCTAAAACAAGAGATATAAAAAAAAATTCTTTTTATACAAAACATATTTTAGAAACCGAGATTAATGAGCTAGTTAGAGAGATATTTCTATAACATTTGTATAACCAGGAAACAAAATTCACTAAAAAAAATAAAAAGCTATATGAAAATACTAAATGTCAATATTCTAAAATAGAAATTGCATCCATTGCTAAGTTGAAAG
>JAXCGZ010009434.1:225000-227500 GCA_037179515.1 Halocaridina rubra
ATAATCATGTTAAAACTGTCATTGTCTAAATAATTTCTAATGATAATCATGTTAAAACTGTCCTTGTTTATATAATTTCTTTGGCGCCATTCCCAAACATGTTTATATCACGCTGTTATATGCTGTCATTAGCTTGGCGCTAATGAAAAATTGGGACCTGAAATTTTTTATAGGTACTATAAAAGTTTGTGTTTAAATGCTACTTGATTTATGTACCTGACTGACTCTGTCCTTGCGCAATGAATTATTCAAATAACAGAAACACTAACAAACGGGAATGTATAAGAAACAAACTCAGTTTTACGTAAATATTTATTTGAACAGTGAAATTGCATGTAATATTGTCTGGGTTTTGATCATAGGCCTAATGCCAGTGTTGGATGTGACCTACTGCAAGGACAAGAACTTCTCACCATGTGGTTTACGCATTTAATACGTTATTATTATTATTATTATTATTATTATTATTTTATTATTATTATTATTATTATTATTATTATATTAATAGTAATAAAGACAATAATAATAATAATAATAATAATAATAATAATAATAATAATAATAATAATAATAATAATTATTATTATTATTATTATTATTATTATTATTATTATTATTATTATTATTATTATTATTATTATTATTATTATTATTATTATTATTATTATTATTATTATTGTTATTATTATTATTATTATTATTTTATTATTATTATTATTATTATTATTATTATTATTTCCTTGGTATTTTGGGTTTGTCATCATTACAGTTTTTTTTTTTTTAATAAGGCCACAGGTTGTATTAAAGTAAACCATATTTTTAGAGTTTTAGAATTTATTATTACATATCTCTGTCGTTCATATATACACTTGTATAAACATACACAATGACTTCTTTATATGTACTAAGACTATAGTATTATAGTAATAATTACTAAACACTATATACATATTTACAAAGTATATAGGATTCTGTTCCACATTGTCGTCTATTCACAGTATCTGTAATAATAATAAGAAACATTACAAAAGTATTTTGTCATCTCTTTTCGCATAAAAGAGTGCAAATGACTTGCTTTTATCTTACTTAAAACAAAACATATTCAATGATTGCTCTCTCTCTCTCTCTCTCTCTCTCTCTCTCTCTCTCTCTCTCTCTCTCTCTCTCTCTCTCTCTCTCTCTCTCTCTCTCTCTCTCTCTCTCTCTCTCTCTCTCGAATATGCAGCCCCCTTTTGGAATCCGCACTTGAAAAAGCACATAGCTAAGCTTGAAAAAGTTCAAAGACATGCCACGAAACTGGTGCCAGAAATACGCAATCTCGGTTATGATGAGAGGCTGAGGGAATTAGACTTGCCATCACTCGAAGCTAGAAGAGTAAGGGGGGATATGGTGACAGTCTTTAAATTCCTTCATGGTTATGATAGAGTGGATAGGGATCGATATTTCGATATGGCTGGCTCTAGAACTAGAGGTCATAGTTTGAAGCTTCGTAAGAAAACTTGTTTGCAGGATGTAAGGAAATACTTTTTCAGTGTAAGAGTAGTTGATAATTGGAATTCGCTAAGCGAGGAGGTAGTTAATGCTATCTCAATCCATAGTTTTAAGGACAGGTATGATAAGTATCACTAAGTCTAAAAATGGAACCGATCAGGAGACGGGAAGATACGAGCTTTGGGCTCTTTCCCGTAAACACAATTAGGTAATCACAATTAGGTAATCACACACAAATAACGTCAACTTAAGTGAGAAAAATATTCAGTGAATACTGGAATTATCTTTTATTTACTTATATATATATATATATATATATATATATATATATATATATATATATATATATATATATATATATATATATATATATATATATATATATATATATATATATATATATGAAACCTGAAAGCATGCTTTACAAGCGTGTGTCTAAATCTCTTAAATCTGTGAAAATAATTATTTCTCTCTGTTAACTTTCTTTCTAATAGCCAAAATATTAAATATAATTTGTCACATATTATACCATTCTTTATCGGTGTTTTAAGTCTGATTTTTCTTCATTCTCTATCGTGTTATTACTACCAACCTTTTCTTTGATCAGTCTGCTTACCTTGTTCCTCGAATGCTAGACCATTTTTCTTTCTTTGCTCAGGATATTTGTTGTAGACTAAAAAATCTTCAATCTGGTCAGACAATATAAATATTCTTTTTTATATGTTCATATATTTTATGTCGTAATTTCTCTTCAGTTTTCTTTAACCCTTATAATTAACTTCTAAAAAAAAAAAAAAAAAAAAAAAAAAAAAAATATATATATATATATATATATATATATATATATATATATATATATATATATATATATATATATATATATATATATATATATATATCCCTGTTGCAGTCCGCATTAATTTATGAATGTCCAGTATATTCTCTACTCGGCATTCTTTATGCTATAAGGAATTTGCTGTAATATATGAATATTTATCGTGTATTGGGT